>CAUYPK010133784.1:0-12084 GCA_963574355.1 Loris lydekkerianus | reverse complement strand
AGCACAAGACTATGGGGAAAGGGCCAAGGAAGGGGAAGGGAGGGGGAGGTTTTGGTGGAGGGAGGGTAATGGGTGGGGCCACATCTATGGTGCATCTTAGAATGGGTACAGGCGATTGCACTAATGTACACAGCTATGATTGAACAATAATAAAAAAAAAAAACTAAAAAATGGAGGTGCAGAAATATAAAAATACATAAGGTGAAAGCACCTCTATGTGGACACAGTTAAAGTCAAGTAAGTATTGTCATAAAAAATTTTTAGCATTTCAGCTAATTCATTTATGCCCTTTTCAATTACCTATCACTTAGCAATTAGCTCATCAATGCTTAAATATCCCCTGATACCCTTAACTATATTTTTCTGTTTCTGTAGTGATCACTATTTTCTCAACTACTCAGGACAACAAAAGACATAAATTAAAATCTCCACAGATGTTTTCCTAACAATTGACATATTATTTTATGTTATAAAATGTATTTTATTTGTGGCTTATATATTGAATTGCATCTTCTTAGATAGTATTAATATCTAATAGAATGAATTAAAATTAAGACACTTGGAAATATTATGTTTTCAGATGACAATGGACAGATGGAGCTCACATTTATTTTTTGGTTTTTGTCAGTAATAGCAGAAGCTCTCACTATCTATCACTGTGCTTTTGTTTTCTTCTAACTTCTGGAATAAGCAGCACATCACAGAACAGATACAAGACTAATAATGGAACTATTCTTGGCAACGTTGTCTTTAAAAGATATGTTGCCATTTCCAAATAATGTTCCTTTTAATTAAAGATCTAAACATAAGAGATAAAATTATAAAACTCTTAGAAGAAAATATGGAAACAAAGCTTTGTAGCTTTGAATTAGGCAATGGTTTCTTAGATATGACACTAAAAGCATAAATATAAAAAATAGAATTAATTAGATTTCATTCAATTTAAAGATATGTATATATCAGAGGATGGTATCAAGAAAGCACATAAAATATGGCAAATCATATATCAAATAAGGACCTGGATAGAATAGCCCCATTCAAATATAGGGAAAATGAAGTGATTCCTAAAATTAAAGACAGTATTAAGGAAAACACAGTACCTTTAAAAACTAAATCTTTAACTATTTAAATGAGATCCAATATCTAACAAATCATAAAAAGATTTTTACTTTAAACGAACCAGATATAATGTAAAAATCCATTTGACCTTATAAGAATTGTGTGTGTCTATTTAAGTTATACAATATTCAAACATGTGAAATGTACAAAGACACATCTTTCTGGGGACCTGTTGCTGCAGTGTATTAAGATGATAAAGAAATATTTCAGTTTGTAATACGCAAACATGAATCTAACAAAACTTTAAGGTAAAATAAAATGTAATTTGCCAGTGGATCATGAAATAGAGCCTTTATATTATTAATAAAGCATGCTTACGCACTGCTAAGAACCCAGTTTTTTCTCATTTTCATCTTACTGTTATTATAAACTCAATTCTCAAGTGCTTTTCTCAATGTTCACTCTATTGCAGAACATATTTTAAGCAGAGTAATTTATCACTTTGACTTTCTTGAGGAATCAAACAAGAAGAGTCCAGCGTAGAATAGACTCTGGCTGAATAAAAAGAAAATGAAAAAATTAAAAGAATGTGAAAAATAATAATATCCCTAGGTAGATTCAGGGTTCCATGGAAGCTACCCATTGGAGAGTTTTCTCTAAGAAATAATATCAGCTTGAGAAAAATGAATTCTTTCAATTAAATAAAAGGAGAATTAATCAATCAAATTCAAGTTAACCATTAATAAAAGAATAACAATTCTTTATTTAGAATGGGGGTGTACGTATGTTATACTCTAATTTCTATCTATCCATCTAGATATAATAGCCCATATTCTAGACTTCCGTTGAATGAAGTTCCTTTGGTTTACTAAAAATCACAATAAAAAAAGAGTTGGGAAAATAATGGTAATGTTAGCCCTTCTCTGAGTTCTGTAATACATACATTCACTTGGGTTATTCCACTGAGAAGCTGAATAAAATAAGAACCTACTTTCTGTACAGATTTATTTGGGTGTATCGAATCATTTGAAAGTCCTCAGAAATTTCATCAGTCCTGACTAGTCCAAAATGTAAACACTATAGTAACTCTAGTTTGTATGGGATTTTTCAATTCAATCTACCCATCCTTGGAGAAATCTGACAGTATATCATCCACATGAAAGAAAGAATGTGCCCCTTTAAACAATTTACCAGAATTTCAACTAAGTATTTATGAATTATCTAAGGTCATTTCTTTAACTTTCAAATTTTGGGCCATCCAAATCTACTTTAAAAATTAGATGAGAAACTCAATAGTAGAGAAGATTCAGTTGATATTTTTAAATGGACCCATGACAGGAAAAACCTCTAAGTGGTTTTGAAGTTTTTTTAAAAATCCCCATTTATATTCTGTTTTCTTTTAAAAATATGTAATCATCTAAATGGAGGATCTAACAAAATTATTGCAGAGTGGGGAATGTCAACCCACTCCCTGTAACATTGCCTTGGGAGACTCAGCATGAAAAGAAATTCCAACCCTGGAAGGTTCACAGAGGTTGCAGCTCTGAACAAGAAAGAGGATCTTATCCTCTGCTATTTCACTCACTGATTTCACCCTTCCCAAGATAGAAGCCCCCACTGGGTTGAATAGCATTAGTTGTCTTTTTTAAATGCTAATTATGTGCAATGGTGAGAGGAGACCCAAAAAAAGTAAGGTGTAAAACAACAAAAGTCTTCTCAGAGGAGCCCAAGGACACTCCTGCAAAGTCCTCCCCATGGTGACTCAGCTCTGAGGAATTTGTAGAAACTTAACTTCTGGGACCTGGAAACTAATGCTGGCTTCCACACTGCCTTTTCTCCAGCCAGATTCAAACTGAAAAGGGTTCCTGTGGACATGTAAGCCCTGGCTGGAGATAAAGGGAAAGGAGAGAGCCAGTCCTCAGCCATTTTTGGGCTTTACCCGGCTGAAATAAAGCCCTTCCTCCTTTAAATACTGATTTGGGGGTGCTTCTTCCTTTCCATTGGGCTTCATTTTCCTGCAAAAATGGCATTATATTTCAAAAGATTAACTTAGATCACTTTTGGTTCTGGTAATTTCTATTGCCTTGCATCCCTGCAGCTATTAAAACTGAACCTTTGATTTCTTATGGGAGAGGGCAGAGCACAGCAAAGAAAATGAAGAGAGTTCAGCTTTAATCTTCATGATGGTCTTTTATTAATACAAAACACATTAGTAGAGACAATAGGCATAAACAACATGATCTCAGTCGCAGAAGGCCCCCACCTGAGAGAGAAAAAAGCATTTTTTGAATTCCAAAATTTATCTTTAAATAGCAACAATCTTGTTCTTGGTCTTTTTGTTTTGTTTTGTTTCTTTTCTGAAAATCATAAGATGTAAGACTAGAGACCAGCTTCTATTCCTATAATATTTTGAAACATTTCCTGGTAACTGAATCTATGTGAGAATTAAAAAAATAAATAAGCAAAAGCAAGGATCCATTGATGCAGAAGGTGCCACATCAGTATTTCTTAACTGCAGAAATAGGCAGCATCCTAGGCTGAAAATTAAATAAAACTTAACACAATTAAGTATGGTTTCTTTTGTTCATTTTAAATCTGAAATATGAAGAAACCTTTGGCTTTATAAACATGTCTGCCTCTAGAATTTACTTCAACTAGTTAAAATATGTCCAAATGTAAAATACAAAGTAATGAAAAATTATTTTTTCATAATATTCCACAGTTTAATCAAATAATAAACAATACTAACAGATATTTATTGAGTACCAACTGTTGGCCTGGCACTGTGCTACATGCATTATTTAAAATCATCCTTTTAACAACCTGTTCTAGCTTCTAATAAATGTGACTTAACTACAAATATCATAATTCATGTCATATACCATGGCTTTTCTCCCCATCATGGCTTTTTTAAAAGGAGTACTATTTGTTTACCTTCTACTAGTTCCTGGACTATTTCATTGCTGTCAATACTACATTCAGGTGATGAAAACAAGACCTTATTAGAAGCCAGAGTTGACAGCAGTTTTAAGTAGAAATTCATTCTAGAAGTTAAATCATTACTTCCCTTAAAATGTCTCTTTTGGATTGTATTGAGAAATTTTATATCTAAGGTACTCTTTTTCTGAGATTCATTTAGCCCCAAACTCTTGATCTAGCTTGACGTTAACAAAATAGCATGAACAGATGAACTGTGGTTCGTTTGGACCATATGGACTTACATATATCACAATACGATCTTTCACTGATGGCTAACAAAATCACAGAAATCCTATGTCTCCTAGCAGACAAAAGCAGATTTTGTAAAAAGCTAAATTGCTTGGTTTGGGGATTGTTGTTATTATCAAAATAGTAATTTTTAAAATTTTCTATATAACATAGTGTTATCTTTTACACTAGTTACCAATAAGATCCTTCACTAGTACAATTTCTCTAGAACCTATAAATTTGGACTGTCTAGTGGTCTTTTATAAGGCCCTATGTACCAAATTGCAAAAAATTAAGAATGAGCTTCTAACATAAATGCATTCTGTAAATTATTCAGAAATATGCATTACCAAGATATATAAAGATTAGAACAGTCTTCCAGTCTGAGGAAGCCCACGCCTAAACTCTGCTCAGAGTTTCAAGCTTAAAGACCACTGATCCTACATAGGAGATGTTACCCTACTGAGTATAAAGTTCCAGACTAAATAGGACAAAGCCCAATAAATAGCTTCACAAGATATAGGCTTATATGTGGGCAAAACTTTTGATCTTTACAGAGTTGGGTGAGTAGAGACAAACAAAACACACCGAGAAAAATGAGAGGGTTATGTTTTAAAGAAAGAAGGAGAAGGATGTGTTTTAAGATAGACAAATCCACGTGTATATGTTACGCAATACATAAAAGAGAAGCTGGAATGTGCTGTGGTGTCCTGTCTTTTAATGAAACAAGTATTATGAGCACAAGGTGAGGATGTTTCTGCACATCAAAGAGAAAAGCTGGAAACAGCAGTGGCTGGACTTGTTTAATAGAAATCACCAGATCATTAGCTGAGTTTGTCTGCTAGCTACAGAGCAGGTGGCTTCTATTTCATGGAGACTGATTTGAAAATAAGATTTTCATATGATCAATTCCTTGTCATTAAAGGAGTGTCTTTATGAGTTTTCTATTTAGGCCTTTATGCTAATATATTAAAGAACTGCTGCTCACTGAATATTCCAAAGTATCTAAAAATTCAGAAATTTATTCTCCAATTGATATAAAAAGATGGCAGAGATCAATAACCAAATAATCCTTGGGCTTGTTTAAATATTGCTAAAATTTTAATCTAGTAAAATGTTTGGGTTAGAAGCAATTTCATGTGCACAAATAAAGAAGTGTCTGGAAATACACTTGTTTCTAAAAATAATTATCTATTTTCAAATTATAAGTACAATAAAATTCTGGTCTATATGATGAACCAAGCTAATGGTTCACTATAAGACCGTTAGCTTATGATTAGTAAGTTGTCTTACCATTGGTAAGGGTAAGAGACAAGGCTACTCAATGCAAACACACACATAGACAACACCACATGCTTTTAAATTATGCAGTTGATTTTTCAAATAAAAAAAGAAATGAACAATCTTAGAAACTGAAAAGAAATTAGAAGTGTGTTCGGTGAGTTTGAGCTGAAACAGGAAACACACAATGCTTTGAGAACTAAATAAAGGCTTTAGAGGTAAGGGTTTTAATGATCAAACAGAAATGAGGTTAGTACCTCAAACTTATGCGATATGGGGAACAGGTTCCCCCTGAGTAACTCAGGGCTCTACTGATACCTCCTCTAGCCATAGGAAGCAGTGTTGTTGTGCCTACCAGCACCAGGAAGCTATGCAGAGCCATGACGGGATGAAGCACCATCTGGGAGGTCTCTGATCCTCAAACTTGACTCATTGCTGGGAGGTCTAGTACAATGCATTCTGTAAATTATTCAGAAATATGCATTGCCAAGACCTACCTGGTCTTGAAACACTGACTCAAGAAACCGACCTAAAGTTGGTTGAGAATGGTTGAAGCTCACAGGTCCCTGGCAACTTAAAATATAGCCTAGATAACTCAGGATTTGAAGAATGTCTATGGAAAACTATTCTCATTGAAAATAAACTTACAATTTGAGTGGAGAGACCACATTAGAGAATTTACACATCATGAACTGGATGTAAAAGTATCAAATGTTTTGTTTGAAATATGTAATTAGATTTAAGATAATTCTGATAATCTGACATGCTTGGTGTCTTGATAAACCATTCCTGAACAGAACACTTTAATGTATTTAAAATGACTTTTAAAATGAATAAGTGAACTGGTAAGAGGTAAGAAAAAAAATTTCAAGGTTAGGAATTATAATAATTATGAACCTGCAAAATTAAGTGAATTGTCCAGTTGTCTAGCTGTGATGATGTGGAGTTTTTTATTTTACATTAAATAACTATATCGCATATTCAAATACAAGAAAACCAACCTTTTGTATATGTGTATGTAGAGACAGAGTCTCACTTTATCGCTCTCAGTAGAGTGCTGTGGCGCCACACAACTCACAGCAACCTCCAACTCCTGGGCTTAAGTGATTCTCTTGCCTCAGACTCCCCAGTACCTGGGACTACAGGTGCCCACCACAACACCTGGCTATTTTTTTGTTGTTGTTGCAGTTTGGCCAGGACCGGGCCTGAACCCACCACCCTCTGTACATGGGGCCGGCGCCCTATCCACTGAGCCACAGATGCCACCCAAGGAAACCAACTTTTGATATCACAGTGAATATTTATTAAATGAAAAAAAGAAAAGGCAAACTTCTAAATAATTTTCACCTTGATGAAGTAGCAGCACTAATCAGATTTTAGTTATGTTGAGTAAGTTGTAAAAGAAGTTTTGAGGTTCAGTGTTGTCACTTTTTAAAAATCAAAGCACAATATACACTGAATGGTGAAATTTTGGGTGAATGGCTTAATGAGTGTTTATATATGGGTACCTGACTCTCATGCTTATAGTGTATCAGAATACATCAAGATACCATTCACATATACACCCCTTATTTAGTAACAAACCAGGAAAATTGTCATTCTGACTTTTATGATATATTTATTTTGCCTGTTGTATCACTTTGTAAAAAATTAAATTTTTTTGGTTGGTTTTATTGAGTCAACACAATGTCTGTGAGATGCACCCAACTTGTGTCTTGCGGTACTTCATTCTCGTTGTTACACAATATTTCATTATGTGATTATTTCATGATTTGTTAATAACATCTTCTTTTCAAGAATATCTGGAGTTCTTCAGTTATTTTGTTTGTTTGTTTGTTTGTTTTTGAGACAGAGTCTCACTTTGTTGCCCTTGGTAGAGTGTTGTGGTGTCAGAAGCTCACAGCAACCTCAATCTCTTGTGTTCAGATGATTCTCTTGCCCTAGTCTCCCAAGTAGTTGGGACTACAGGAGCCCGCCACAACACCCAGCTATTTTTAGAGACAAGGTTTCTCTCTGGATCAGGCTGGTCTTTGAACCTGTCAGCTCAGGCAATCCACCTACCTCAGCCTCCCAGAGTCCTAGGATTACAGGCATGAGCCACCCCACATGGCCTCTTCATTATTTGAGTATTAAAAAAGGGATGCTATAAAAATTCTTATAGAGTAGTTCAATGATCATGTGTGTGTATTTATGTTGGTTTATGCCTACGAATAAAATGGCCAAGTCAGAAGGTACACACATATGGAGCTCTGGCAGACACTGGCAGAGTATTTCAAAATGATTATTTCTCACCAGCAGTATGTAGAGGTTGCTTCAAATCTTGGCCAATATTTGATAGTGTTAAACTTTTAAATTTTAACACCCTAGTGAGTATGAATTACATTGTGCATTTTGTTTTTAACTTGTTTTTTCCTGATGAATAATGTGATGTGATAGAACACATTTCTAATTCTTATCAACCACTTGTATGACTTCTTTTATGAAATACATTTTTTATATCTTTTGATTATTTTTTCCTAGTTAGTTGGGTGTCTGCAATTTACTGATTTCTTTGTAGAAGTAATTTTCTTATTTGGATGTAAATCATTTTTTGGTTGCATGTATAAAAAATCTTCTCTTCTTAATAGATTCCATTTTTACTTTCTTAATGGAGTCTTTTGATAAGCAGAAGTGTTTAATTGTAATGAAGTTGCACTTACAATATTTTATTTATCGTTAGGAGTTTCTTTGTCCTATTTAAAAAAAAAACAACATTTTGGTGTAAGAATAGATTGAATGAGTTGCAAAAACCATGATTTTTTAATTTTTAATCCTGTCAGAGAACTTACGATGAATAGAAACCTAAATGAATCATATTTCAACAAGGGAGAATCCTGTCCTGGGAAAGAAAGAAGCTACAAATGCTTTTTTCTTTGTGCATATGTGGGAAGAGAGCAAACCTGTCATTGAACAGCATGAGAAACAACTATCAGAACTTTGAAAGAACTGTAGAATTGCAATGGCTACATATGGTCCAGCACGACTAACAGTTTTCCAAGGAGTCATAATTCCTGCTCATCCTTCAATTGTTTTACTCCAAAACTTTGCTAAGTACTTAATAACAGTGAGTTAAATAGTTTGGGAAGAACAGAAAGTCTGGGAGAGTACGCCTCATAGCTGGGGGTCTTCACCAGGTACACAGCAGGATCAGAACAGGGCAAGAGAACTGAAAGAAAGTTCTCTAAGATACCCAGGCCACTGGTGCATGGCAGTAGTGTGATAACCACTGGAGGCAGGGCAAGAGGACTGAGAAAGACCCTCGGGATGTACAGGCCCTTCATTGAGCACATAGTAACAACACCTATGGAAAGATGAGAGCAGGTAGAAGGGCTGCACACAGGGCTACCATCATCGCAGACATGGCGGCTGAAGTAGAGTAGCTGAGAGAAATCCCCACCATGCACAGCAGGCCTTCAGTTAGTTCACAGAAGTAGGCTCAGAAAAGGCAGCAAGGCAGAGAAAGAGCTCTCAAAAGTGAAAAGCCAAAGGGAGTGCAGGGGGGCGGGGAGGGGAAGAGAGAGAAAAGTTTCCAGTCACCTGTAATGTTGAAGAAGGAACTATGAAACAGAAAGACAAATCTCCCATAGTTCAGAATCTGCGAAAACAAAGTGAATGAAAAAGCAAAGAGATTTCTGGAGTAGTGCTCAGAATCCAAGCTATCCTGTAAGAAATACTCTGACAGCAGAGTCAAAATACTGTATGTATAGCCAGGAGTGAAATGAGAGTCCCCTCTGGTGCACAGGCAAAATAAAATCTGCAACAAAACCCCAAACTAGTTAAGCATAGATCATTTTCCCCCACTTTTGTAGTGGCCTCATACAGGGTGAAATATTTCCTTGTCTGGGCATAACTGTCATTCTTTTTAATTCTTCATTTTGTCTTTTAACATATGTCAGTATACTACATATGCTAAAAATTTATGAGATAAATAATGAAGCAATAGCCAGTGAACCACAAGCAAGAGGGGGAAAAGAGTCAATAAAAGTTGACCCATAAATGTCATAGTTATTAGATTAGAAGACAATGACATTAAAGTATCGTTAATATATTAAATTGATCTAGTAGACAGGTGGAAAAAAATCACAAACAAATGGAGAATTTGAGTAGAAAAATGTAAAGTATAAGAAAAATAAAATACCAGAACTGAAAAACAATATCAGAAATGAAAAATTCATCCTATGGACTAAGCAATGGACCATACACAATGAGAGATCATGAAGACAAGTCTAAATAAATTATTCAAATTAAACCTCAATGAAAAGAGCATAATAATGCAAAATAAAACTGAGAAGGGTTTTTAAAAACCTGTGAGATAATTATGAAATATTTTAAAATATTTGTAATTGAAGTCCCAGAAATGAGTAAAGGAGAAAGGGGAAGAAATTTTTGAGTAGATAGTGGCTGGACTTTTTTTGTCTTCTTTCCCCCCTAATATTATGGGAGTATAAATATTTTGTCGGCCTCATGGATTGCTTTTATAATGCTTTAGTCAGGGTTATAAGCGTGTGCAATACCCAAACATTGTTCACTATACCTGTTAGGTAGGTTTTTTTCCTATCACCTCCTCCCCACAACCTCCCCCTTAATTTTTTTTTTTTTTTAATTGTTTGGGATTCATTTAGGGTACAAAAAACGAGGTTACACTGTTGCATTTGTTAGGTAAAGTTTCTATAATTGTGTCCAGTCCCTCACTTAATTTTCATTGAGTTTTGGAATTAATAAAAGCTGGCAATTCACAGGCAACCCAGGGAGCTTAGTAAAGCCTGTTCTTTAGAAAAGTTATAAGATTGCTATTTTTTTCCCTTAAATATTTCAAAGAATGTGTTGGTGAATCCATCTTTTCTAGGAGACATTTTTGTACAAAGATTTTAGTAATAGATCAAATTTTTTGATAGATATCAAACTATTATATTTGTTGTTTCTTCTTTTGTGAGATCTAGTAATGTACATTTTATTTACGTTGTTTTGGGGTCATTCTTCATTTTACTCAGATTATCAAACTCACTGTCCTAAAGTTATTCATAATTTGTATTATTTTTTGATATTATCAAATTTTCAATGATGCAGTCTTTTCTATTACTAATACTAAAGTTGAATTTTTTCTTAACCCGCTTTAGTAAGCATTTATAGATTTAATTAATCTCTTAAATGAATCAATTATAGCTTTTAATCTTTTCCTTTTACTTTTAATATTTTTATTTCTTTGTTCTAATATTTCTTTTCCCTTTTCTATATTTCTTAGGTTTGATTTGCTGCTCTGTTTCTTTCTTCTTGCGACAGAAGCTTAAGTATATAATAAAAGTTTTATAACTTGCACTATAACTCCTACGTAAGACCCAGTTATAACCATATATATTTTGGGTATTTCTGATTAAAGTCATTTACTCTTTTTATGTAACGCAACTAACATGTGGCTATTTCAATTGCAAAGTGATTTAAAGATGGTAATAAAAATGATACAAGAATATTTCGAACATTACTTTCTATCTTAAAACATGTAAATATAAGTGGAATTTATTAGTTGTGTTATGCAGAATAATGCTCCCCCTCCAAAAATTTTAGGTCCCCCTTGAACCTGTAAATGTGACTTTTTATGGAAACAGGGTGCTTGGAAGATGTAATCTTGTTAAGATGAACTCATAGGGGATTATGGTGAGCTCTAAACCGAGGACTGATGTTCTTAGTAAAAGGAGGGAATTCAGGCACACGTAATAACAGTGAAAGCTGGAGTAGAGAAAGAAGATGGAGCAGAGAGTGAAGTGATGCATGTACCAGTTGAGGAATGCCAGGGCTTGCAGAAAACCACCAGAAGCTGCAGGAAAGGCAGGGAGCAAATTTTCCCTCATAGTCCTGGAAGAAAACAAACCCTGCCAGCTCCCATACCACGAGGGCAGACTTCTAACCTCTGGAGCTGTGAGAGTATACTGTTTTTGTTTGTTTGTTTGAAGTTACCCAGTTTGTGTTACTTTGTTATGATGGTTATGATTAGCTAATTAACTCCTCGTATAGAATGAATAAAATTTTTCTTTGATTTGAAGTTACTGACTAGATTTTCAAAGGGCCTTTTGGTTTATTCTGCTTAAGCTGCAATTTCTAATGTCAGTTTCCTGAAGAGTAATAAAGACATACAAATATTGGTAAAGCAATTTGAATGCAAGGTTTATTGAGAAGTCTGAAGCTATTAATATTTTAGAAGCACCTTTAAATGACATCCTTGCATGTATCTAAAGTTGCTAAATATTTCAACTTTATTTTTATAAAAATAACCACCTTTGTTTTACATTTGTATTTTTTGCAACAAATAGTTTTTTTTTTTTTTTTTTTTTGAGACAGAACCTCTGCCCCGACCCGCGGGACTAATTCAGCAGGGACCTAGGGTATGAAATGAGGGAGTGGGTGGGAAACAAGAGACACAAAAAACCGGGAGCAAGACAGTATTCTGATCAAACTCCCCAGAACTTTATTTTTCAACAGCCATATAAACACAAGCGGAGGGGG
>CAUYPK010133781.1:0-12636 GCA_963574355.1 Loris lydekkerianus | reverse complement strand
TAGGTTTATACCCAGAAGACCAAAAGTCACAATATAACAAAGACATCTGTACCAGAATGTTTATTGCAGCCCAATTCATAATTGCTAAGTCATGGAAGAAGCCCAAGTGTCCATCGACCCACGAATGGACTAGCAAATTGTGGTGCATGTATAGCCTTTACTTCAAGGCTATAACCCAACTATAGCATAAGACTATGGGGAAAGGGCCAAGGAAGGGGAAGGGAGGGGGGAGGTTTTGGTGGAGGAAGGGTAATGGTTTGGGCCACACTTATGGTACATCTAGATTGGGTACAGGGG
Source organism: Loris lydekkerianus (assembly GCA_963574355.1). Taxonomy (NCBI): domain Eukaryota; kingdom Metazoa; phylum Chordata; class Mammalia; order Primates; family Lorisidae; genus Loris; species Loris lydekkerianus. The sequence continues at coordinate 12,339 of CAUYPK010133781.1, read as the reverse complement.
AAACTTACTAAATGCAGAATACAAATGCCTACATACAGTAACTAAGAAAATGCCACGAAGGCTATGTTGAAGAGTTTGATTAGAATATTTCAGATTGTATATGAAACCCGCACATTGTACCCCTGATTGCACTAATGTACACAGCTACGATTTAACAATAAAAAATAAATTAAAAAAAATAAAGGCCCCAATTTAATTGTAACCCTTGGTCAGGCTTGTGTTGTCCATCAGCCTTCCTCAGAAATGAGGTTGGCCTTGAGTGTGATGCTGCAGGGCTTCTCATAAGCTACTTGACCACAGTCACATTCACTGCTGCCTGGGCTGGGAGAGCAGTTTACCTGAAGGATCAAATAGTTGTGTGTGAATAAGATGAAAAGCCACTTCCTGATGTTCCAGGCCTGGGCCTAGGGATCTCAGAGAAAGTGTTTTTGAAGGATTCCACTTTGAACACAATCTGGCACTGGAGCTAGGCCTCCATCACTCTTGAATTTCCATTTTAAACCAAAAACTGATCTTCAATTTGAAATTCTATAGCAAGAGAACAAAATGAAAGTCTTCAACCTTAATGAAGGTTTATGACACATGTTTTTGTGTTTTCCTTAATATCATTATGTTTTTGGTGGAAACTTTTTTTTGGCAGAATATGAATAAATATATTGCTTCTTTAAACCAGTGAAAACACTTGAATATCTGAGGGAGTGGGAACCACACGGATATAAAAATGAGCCACGTGATCAGAGCTCTTTCTATTTTAATCTTCACACTTTCATCTGAGGAAAATGTACTTAATTATAATCTCTGTGTTAGTTATAATCTTTGAATAAGCATATTAAAGTACTTTCCCACCATAAATAAATGTTCATTTACTTATAAGACACATCTGGCCTGTTGACACAATATTGTTTTTGACTTTTTGGATTTTTTGTTATATAAAATAATTCTTTTTTCTTTGAGACAATATCTCACTTTGTTGCCCCTGGTAGAGTGTGTGGTGTCATTCCTCACAGCAACTTCAGACTCTTGGGCTCAAGCTATTCTCTTACTTCCGCTTCCCCAGTAGCTGGGACTACCTGTGCTTGCCACAACGCTGGCTGTTTGTTTGTTTTTGACTTTTTTTTTTTTTTTGCTGTTTTTGGCCGGGGTGGGTTTGAACCTGCCACCTCCGCAAATGGAGGTGGAGCCCTACTCCTTTGAGCCACAGACGCCGCCCCAATGCTGTTTTTAGAGGCTGGGTCGTCTCCCTCTTGCTCAGGGTGGTCTCCAACTCCTGAGCTCAGGCAATCCGCGACCTCCGCCTCTCAGAGCGCTAGGATTACAGGTGTGAGCCACCTCGCTTGGCCTAAAATAATGCTTATCAATGTCCAGGAAGGAGTAAAGAAAGGAGAAGGGTCATTTATATTTCCATCACCCAAATATAAGCTTTGTTATTAACACTGTTCCTTGTTGTATGCTTAAAAAAAAAATAAAAACAGATTCAGAATAGTTAATATTTTTCATTTAGCCATAAATCATTTCAAAAAATCTTTCAAGGAATTGTATATTCTCTCATTTCACTTTTAAAAGATACATGTTATCTCATAGTATTGATTTCTTTAACCATCTCCATGGTTTTTTGTGCATTTAATTAGATTAAAAATGTAAACATTGCTGCTGTGAGAATCTTTGCAGCTATCTTTTGTCCAAACCTCTAATTATTTTTTGAAAACTTGCCTCCAGTAGGACTGTACCAATTTACTCACTCACCAGCCATATATGAATGATGCGGTCATATAATAACTATTATATTAATGATTTATTTCTAGTGAAACTAAAGCCTCCAAACATCAAAATGGTTTCAACGTTAATGTCAGGATTGGAGTTGAATCCTCGCTTCCTTCACGTTTATTCTGTTCCACTTGCTTGGAGGAGAATGATCAGATTCACTGACATTTTGGCCCAGGAGGAGTGAGGAGAATGTTTGAAACACAAGGTAGGCTTTTCTCTCTCTTTTTTCCTTTTCAGCTTCAGGAAGCAGTCAGTTGCGCAAAGAACAATAGTTAGGAAGCCAAGCCCTCAGAGGACCGCATTAACTTGTGCGGTAACACGTTCAGGGACGCTCACAGTCTCAGCTGTTCAATAACACTAGAGCCGGAGCCAGGAGGTTGCCTTGGCGACGCCTGGGCGCACGTGCCCCGCAGCCGCGGGGAGGGTGGAGCGGAGGGGACCTTCTGCGCAGCTAAATGAAGCCGTGGAGGTCGCCTTGTGTTGGCCGTAGGTTGTACCCCAAATTTGGTCGTCCTGGCTGCTGCAGGAAGGCGTAGGCTCCTTGAATGCGCGTGCCCGTAGCTCTGGGGCCCCTCCGGGAGGGGTCGTGGCCTTGGCGCTGAGCAGCCTCCCCCGCAGCTGCGCGGCTGGCGGCCATTTCCGCTTCTCTCGGTCCTCCGCGCCTGCCGGGTGGACGCCGCCTGGCGCAGGTCAGGCCGCGACCCGCAGGGTGAGGCGGGCGACCCGCGGCGCTGCTCCCCGGGCGCTCGCTGGGCCTTCCCGCCGCCCGCGCGCAGCTGGGCGCCGGGCGGGGTCGGTTTAGGTGCCGGTTTGTTGGATGTCGGGCGGGGAGGTGGAAATTCAATTCCCAGCAGACTGGGGTGCGATTTCCATCTTCCTTCCACTGCGGGTGCGCAGGGGGGAAGGAGGCGCAGATGTGATTTAAAAGTGAAGGCCACGGTCTTGGCGACTTGGCGAAGGTTTTTGATTTCAGTCATCATTTGCATTTTGCCGCAGTGGTTTCGGAGGCAAAGCAGACGCGCACTTGTCTGGAATTAAGAGTAATAATTCACACGTTTGTAAGGACGCCAAGCAGATACTAATTCGTGGTGTTTTTACAGAAAAAATAAAAATAAAAACACTTCAAGCAGCACGTTTTCCCATTTTACTCTTGCGGTGAGGAGACGCAGAGCAGGGCCTGGGCTTGCTTTATTAATTCGGTCGCAGCGCCTGCTTCAGGCGTTTTGTTTTCCACCTGATGGATGGGGGTGACACGAAACCGTGGCATGTTGTTGCTCTGCACTGTGTTTTTGTATATGCTACATGGCATCTAGTTTAATCAAAACTTAGCTGATTTTTTGACAACTGGAAGTAGCGATTTCAGTAATTATAGTGATGTAATTGAATGTTAAATCTTCTGCGGGGGTGGGGCGAGGGCTGAAGCAAAAATGATTCTCAGTGACAGGAATGGTGCAGGTTGGAGGTAGGAAAAGCGTGACAAAGCAAAAACATTTTTACTGTCTTCAAACTAAAAACAAAGCTCGTTTATAATAATCATAGTTACAGAACCTTAAGAACTAAAAAAAGAAATTCATTAAGATCATCTTTTCTATCTATGTCTTTTTACAGATAGTGAAATAAAATTAAAAGAGGTCAAGAATTAATTTCCCAAGGTCACAAAGACAGGAATACAGACCTGTTATTCTAGTTTGGCTGCGCTCAGTCAAGAAAGCTGTATGGGACTGACGTTGCTAGAAAATCAATGGCTCTCAACTTTTGATGTCAGACACCTCACACTTTCAATGTTAGAAGACCCAAAGAACTTTTATTTTTGTGAATTATCTGGCTTCTTCCATGCCCCTTCTCAACTCTCCTGCCACATGGGTAATGCGTATCGTACCAGAATATAAAATTGGGAATAAAAATCAATACTAATCCATTTAAAAATAGCAATGAACATTGGATATTAACCCTATTTTATGAAAAAAAAATTAATGGGGAGACGATTTCACATTTTTTGAGCATTGCTTTAATATGTGCCTTATAGTTGGGAGTTTTATCTCTGCTTCTGCATTAAATCTGTTTTAATGTGTTGTTTCGATTAATATTTATGAAGAAATCTGACCTCTCACACACAAAAAGGGAGGACCCAGTAGACCACAAGAAAGTCTCTTCAGCACACTCAAGAAGTGATGTGCTGCTTCACTTCATGAAAGTGTTTTAATAACACGCTTGTAAGTGAGACTAAAAAGCCCAATTGATGGGACATAATTATAAGAGGGACTTTACCTAACAAATGCAATCAGTGTAACCTGATTCTCTGTACCCTCAATGAATCCTCAATAATAAATAAATAAAAATAATATAGATTTAAAAAACCCAGTTTGTATTATCCACTAATTTCTCTGGTATCCGTATTCCCAACATGGCTAATTATTCAAAGTTGGGAAGAGATGGGCAGAAGCACACACTATAATTTTGCATTTTTCCTATACAAACACAGTAACTATAAATAACCTCAAGAACACATATAATAACAAAATGTAGTAAATAATTAGCAAATGATGGGTTTGAGTGTTGCCCTTATGTTAATATGATTTTTTAATTGTAAGTTTCTATAATTTACTTTGTAATAATGGTTATGCTTAATGACTGGCTCACAAAATTCTTTTAAATGGTTGACAGTTGACCCTTGTAATGGAAGCTGCTCCAGCACAAAACTACTTCTTGGGATCCTTAGGTCATAATGTGAGAACTAGTGTATTGCATTAACTTAATTATTAAGCATTTAGTTTGTGCTAATGTCTGGATCTTACATAGATTGAAACCCAGACATAAAATAGTAACATGAAAGGGTAGGAAATAATACTCACAAATGCAAAAATTAAAATAGTGCTCAGGCCATTCAGGTTGCTATAACAAAAGACCCTAAACTGGGTGGCTTATAAACAAACATCTGTTCTCACAGACCTGAAGGCTACTAAGTCCAAGATCAAGGTGCCAGCAGATTCTGCACCAGCCAGGTGAAGGTCAGTTTCCTGGTTCATGGATGGCACCTTCTAGCTGTGTCCTCACATGATGGAAGGAGTGAGGCAGCTCTTTTGGACCTCTCATAAGTGCATTATGAGGGGTCTGCCTTTGTGAGAAATTATTTCCCACGGGCCCCACCTCCTACCACTATCACATTGGTGATTAACTTTCAACACACAAATTTTGAGGAAACACAAACATTCAGACCATAAGATACTTACTTGGAAAGCTTCTATTATTCAATCAATTAATTTATGTTAACATATTTATCTGGCTTCGTGAATGCCCTTCTCACTCCTCCTGCCAAATGGTAACATTTTTTAATTTTCTCTAGATTTTACCATTTTATATTTTGTAGTTGGGCTGCAGCCCAAGTCAGTATTTTCATCTGACAGCAGTGATCTGGATATAAGAGCTCTCAAAACATAAAGTGTTATCGTCTTTACAAACAGAAGTACATAAACCTCCATGATTTATGAATTTAACCTCTGCTACAGAGAGTAGGATTTGTTTGTTCTTCAGTACAAGATTATGTTTCTGCATTAAAGGAAATATACTTGTGAATGCTTGAAATATGTACTGACTTTGTAGAAAATTATTCATTCAGTGATTATTGATCATCTGCTATGTTGTGAAAGCTAGTGAGCTTACCACCCTAAGAAGCCACTCAGTGCCTAAAGCCAACAATGATCACAGGTATTTCCCTGGGCATTAGAATTGGTATGATATGGGTACTGCCCTGAGCACTGATAGGGCAAATTATAGGAGTATTGTGCCTGCCTCTTTTGGTTCTGTTCCCCAGCTTCTCAGCTATGTAACATGTGAACACACATGTGAACATTTTCTTCAGTGCTGGCTTGCTTCGGTTACTGCCTTGCAACAGTCAAAGTGATTTAATAATAATGCATTTTTTTCTTGTTGGTTTAAGTGTCAAATATCAAGAAAAAGTAATTAAATTATAAGAGAGACTTGACAAGGGTCAAGCCTTGTGCTTTGTATCTCTGCCAAGTGCAGGAAAATAGAAAATATGCCTTCATTTCAGATGATGCTGCCTCTGCTGGGTGGGGGGTGGGTTGTGTATTGGCTGTCATTGATCAAAACATGCCTCTAAAGGATAGGTGGCTAGGTTGTTGGAGATGGAACAATAGATTTGCTGGGGTCAGAAAGTCAAAGCTCTCAAGAATGTCAGGCTCCATTTCTTTCATGTCTTCCCTCATCATCTGGGGTTTTAGAAAAGAAAGCTGGAATGAGGCAGAAGAAATGAAAACCACTACATGTGATTTCCACAGCTTTGGTTCCACATATTGGCCTAGTGGGAATGGATGGAAACTCCAGAGCTCAGTTGCTTAGCTGTGTGGACAATTATTCTTTGATTCTGGATGGGTCTATCAGAAGTTGAACTAAGCATCCCCTAAGGTGCTCTGTAATTCTAAAATAAGATCATGAGTAAGGTAAGATGCTATAAAAGTTCATAAAAACCAGAAGTCTCAATATTAATGATAAGTATTGCTGTGACACTTTCAAGTTATTCATTGCAGAAACAATGTAATGAGGTAATTTAATTAACAGAATGAGCTTTGGAATTGAGTTCTTTTTTTTTTTTTTTTTTTTTTTTGTAGAGACAGAGTCTCACTTTAACGTCACAGGACTCACAGCAACCTCCAGCTCTTGGGCTTCAGCGATTCTCCTGCCTCAGCCTTCCGAGCAGCTGGGACTACAGGCGCCCGCCACAACACCCAGCTATTTTTTGGTTGCAGTTGGGCTGGGGTTGTGTTTGAACCCACTACCCTCGGTATATGGGGCCGGTGCCCTACTCACTGAGCCACAGGCGCCACCCCTGAGTTCTTTTCTAAAGAACTGAATTTGAATTCCTCTTCAGCCACTTCCTAGTAATATGACCTTGGGTACATAACTTATCCACTTTAAGCCTCAATTTCTTCATCCTTAAAATGGGGCTTTATCCATATAACCTAGTATTTATTGAGCTCTTCGAATGCGCCACTCTTTAAGGCACAGAGGATACCAACAAATAAGACTGATACAGATTCTCATCTAATGACTAATAATCTATGGATATATACAATAAACAATAATTAAAATATAGAATAGAATGTAAGCTGAAGAGAGTGGCATAAAGCATTGGCTCTCATATTTCTTTGCTTTTGGACTCTTAAAATATTCAATTGTAGAAGAGCCCAAAGAAGTTTTATTTATGTAAGTTATATCCACTGACATTTATCATATTGGTAACTAAACAAATATTTCAAAAAATTATTAACTTATCTAAAAATAACAAAAACTCTCCCTTTAAATGTTAATATGAAACATTCTTGTTAACATTTTTCAAATTAAAACAAGTTACTGAGTGTCATTGTTTCACATTTTTTGCAAATAATATACGCTTAATGCAAGATAGCTAGATTCTGATGTCTGTCTCTACTCAATCTGTTGTGACATCGTTGTGGATGAAACACAAAGAATATCCAGCCTCACACAGATTAGTTGGAAATGGAAAGATGGCTAAAGATAACAGTTTCAGGTAATTGTAGCTATTCTTTGATACTTGACATGTGATTGTTCTCTTAATGTTAATTTCAATGTAAAATCTAAACTCATATCTATACTCTATTACATTAAAAGCCATCAGTCTGTCTTGTACTCGAAATGGATCTTTTATCCACTCACGATTTTGTAACATCATGCATTGGCCATTTGGTGAATATTAGTTTACTGGGTTATGCACATCTTCTAAATATTGACATAGTTCATTAGACAATATTATTTATCACATTTGTTAATATAACCACTGTTCTCATCAGAAAAATCTTAAGTATTGAGACACTTTTAAACTTATGGTAACATACATAAATTTTTCAAAATTCTTATTTTTGTTGGAAAACTCAAATGTTGTCACTGGCAACAAATACTGTCAGTTGTTTTTCTTGGTGCAACAGAGCCACTTTATTTATTTTGGAGAAAATGCCTGCCAAATATTCAAGTTTTTCAGTTGTTCTTTTGAATAAAAAGAGCTAATTCAATTTTCATCTCAATTGCACGTGCTTTTCTTTGAGATCATCATACGTTGGTGTGCAGTCTAAGTACTCTGTGTGTGTGTGTCTCATTTCACCACATAGAATGTCGAAAAGATACATACTCCAGGGTAGAGGCTTAATAAAATTAGTATGTTTTATTTTTTTGTCAAAGGCATTTTGAAGTGACATTTTTTGTTTTTTATGATTATTATTATTATTATTATTTGGTTTGCATCCTGGGACTGCTAATACAGTTTAATGCCAGTGCTTTGATTCATGTCACTGTACCCAGGGTTTATCACATTTGCACATTAGCACAAATGTCAATACAATAAAAAAGACAAGTAAAATCTTAGTAGTATTATGAGGAGATTGTTGCCCTCATGAGCCCCCTAAAAGAGTCTCAGAGACCCCCATCTGACTGCAGAGCACAGTTTGAGAACCCCTGCTATGACGATGATACATCAAAGGGAAGGGTTAACCAATGATTTGGGAAGGGGTTCAGCAGCTCTCTAAGAAGTGAGATTGAAGCTGAGATCTGAAAGTTGAGAAGAAGTCGACCAAATGAAGATTTGTACAGAAAGTTCAATGGAAGAAAAACGACTAATGCAAACAGAGTTGGGAAATTTAAGGAATAGAAAAAAGTTCATGTGACCGAGACACAGTAAGCAAAAAAATATTTCAAAATGAGCTTGATCAGTAAAAAAATTTTGAATCAAAAAATTTATACAGAAATAAAACAGTGTTTATAAAGGGCTTACTCAATGCTCCCCCCCCCCAATTAGCACCCAATAAATGATACTGCTGTGTTCTTCCTGTATGTGTTGAAACTAATGTGTTCTGTTAACCTTGAAGTTTATTTTTTTCCTGATGTGCACAAACTTTGAGGCATAAAAAAACAAAGTTGTTTTCTTCCTTTTTGGGAAAAAACAAAAAACAAAAAACACTGTGATGCTCACAATAACATTCAGTTCACCAAACTGACTACCTTAAGAAAGTGAGCTAATAATGTTATTCTTTATGTAAAAGAAAACAAAATACTTGTTTAACATATATATCTACATAGGCAGCTCAGCGGCTAGGGCACCAGCCACATACACATACCCAGGACTTGCCAAACAACAATGACAACTACAACCAAAAAATAGCCGGGCGTTGTGGCGGGTGCCTGTAGTCCCAGCTACTTGGGAGGCTGAGGCAAGAGAATCACTTAAGCCCAAGAGAATTACAAGTTGCTGTGAGCTGTGACAGATAGCACTCTACTGAGGGTGACATAGTGAGACTGTCTTAAAAAAAAAAGTGTATATATATATATATATATATATATCTACATGTATATGTTTGTCAAACTAAAAATATAGCTTAGTTGGTAGGGAGACATTTGAGATTAAAAAATGCTGTATAAAATGAGATGCATTCCCAAGAGGAAGAGAGATACACTATTTCCACCTGCTCAGTACAGATTTGTGCATGTTTCACATTTGTCAGTCGATGCATTCTTCATAATTGCCTCAGATCCATTAGAAATTAAATGAACAGTTGCTCAGAATGATATTAGGGGAGAAACTGAACCTGTTATTTTTGTTCATTTGATTATTCATTCTCTCAGCTAAACTGACGTTTATTATAGACATAAGTTGTTCCGGTAGAAGTTGAGATACAGAGATACAAGACATACTTACATATCAAGGAATTCCCAGTGTGGGAGATGACACACACAAAAAAAACACATATTATCTGAAATAAACTCCAAACAGTATGGGAGTTCAGAAGAAAGACAATCAAATCTTTGTGATGGAAAATAGTGTGGAAGATTCTAAAGCTTTTTCTTTAAAAGGCGACGCATAAGGTGATTCTTAAAAGAATAAGCAACGAATACCCAGTGTCAAAGCAAAAATTGTACTGAGCAAAGTTGAACAAAGATGACTTTATTTATTCTGCAATAGGCAGAAGAGGCCAGAACTCAGTCTGAACTGAACTCCACCAAAACAAAGTCTGGGAATGAGCTAGCAGAGAAGGACTGAAGGACTTTAGAGAGAAGTGATAGGCAGCTGCCTTTGCTAATTGGATTTTTTTAAAGAGAAAGTAAACCTGTAGTATCTTTATCATAAGATTCGGTTTTGCTGGGCCGAGCCAGATGCTTGGCAAAGTTAAGCTCCTATTCTTTCTCTCCGAGAGGTTGGAAGACACAGCACTATCTTCCCTAAAGATAACATTTCAAAAAGACAGCTCCTAGGTCCTTGAGAAAGACATTCCTGGGTTGTAAAACTGGCCAGAGGCTGGCAGATTTACATCTCAAATAGGCAGAGAAAGGATTTAATTACAAGTTTCTTAAGCAAATACTCTTAAGCTAAGAGAGGTCTGGGACTTAAAGTCATGAAGACACCTGTTTAAAGGTTAGTCAAGCTGAAGAGACCAGGACCCTGAAAGCCAAGTTGGTCCTCAGGAAGAGTATGGACAGGGTAAAGCGTGTCAGGCAGTAGAATGATAACCACACTGCAACCCTGATCACTTAAGATGTGCTAAACTAAATACTCGTACACATATGTACACATACATTCACAAATCCCATTGCTATTCACATTTTACAAATGAGTAAACTGGGTCTTTGAGATATTAAATAACATAATCAAGTTTTTATTCCCAGTAAAACTTTAGACCTCTGATTTGAAACCACGTCATTTAACTCCAGATCAGGTGCTCTTCCCCACTCTGAAAACACTATTTTCCAGTTGATTGATGGAGAAAAGAAGCATGCAATTTATTCTGAAAGATTTATTTTTATGACAACTTTTAAGCACACAGCAAAGCCAAAAGTGTTACAATGAGCCTCTGAGAATTCATTACCTACATTCTGCCATTACCGTTCTACCCAAACTCACCTTATCACATATCTAACCACCCACCCACTCCTGTAATCATCCATCCATCAATCTCATTTTACAAAACATTTAAAAGTATAGTAGTGAGGGATTAAAGATGGCGGCCGAGTAACAGCTTCCCTGCAACTGGGCACGGTGAGTCCAGGGAGATAAATCTCCAGTCATCTCTGGCTGGTGAGATTGGCCTATAATCATCCCTTTGAGGATACAGGGAGTTAGCAAGGAACTTCTGGACCCCAAGAGGAGGACAAAAACAGTGGAAAACTGTCAAATGATTGGGTGTGTTCAATCGACCTAATCCCACTGGCAGCCGTAAGTACAAGCAGCACTGAGACTGCAAACATGAAAGGCCTTACCTGTGAACTGTTTCGGTGTTTTTGGACTTGACACTCAGTTGAACTGCTCTGGGGAGAGCTGCGGCACAAGTGCAGAGAACTTTGGGCATTGTCTGGGGCCCCAGACACAGCGTCTGAGCTGGGCTACAGGAAGCCATTGATAGAACTGCCCCGGCAAGTTCCGCCCTCAGGGTCCCACAGCAAGGATCGGGTGGCACCTATTAACCTAGGGACTGAGAAGCCTAAAGACGGGGACTGAGCTGCCTTACAGCCTTAACCCTTAGGGGCAGAGTGAGGCGGTTTTGGTACACTGGAGCCGCGGGCTGTTGCCCTGGGTACAGTGCTGTGGCATCACAGCTCATAGCAACCTCAAACTCCTGGGCTTGGCACTGCCTGGACCTCCATAAGAGCTGCACTGCAATCCCACACCAACTGGGCCTCTACATGCCCTGACCAGAAACTGCGGAAGCAACACAACCCTGAGTCTTCCGTCCTGTGTCCTCCCAGCCTCCACACTGGCCTGCGTGTCTGGCCAGGGATACTGGTAGCCGCCTGCCCTCTGGAGCCCTCCCTGCCTCTGCACAGAGCCTTTCTCCTGGCCAGAGACTGCTGGAGGCTTGGGTTCTCTGTGCCAAAGTCACTGGGCACCAGGCACTCCCAGAACCGTGCGCACCACCTCCAGCCCTGTTGCTGGATCCGAGTGTGGCACACGCCAGAGCTGCTTCGACAACCAGTGCTCCCTAGCTGGAGCAGCCCCAAAGGAACTACACAGGGTCACTCCCTACAAAGATCCAGCAACAACAGAGTAATCCTGCTGAGGTCTAATCTTGGAGAGACACCTCCCCAACTCTGAGGAAGGCCAGAGGCAATGGTGAAAAACAATCATGAAGCCAAATCAACAGAAAAACTCTGGCAATATGAATAATCAGAGTAGATTACCTCCCCCAAGGATCAATGGGGCAGACATAGCACAAGATCCCATGCACAAACAAATAGCTGAGATGTCAGAAATCGAATTCAGAATCTGGATAGCAAATAAGATCGAATTAGAACTCTAAGCAGTAACCCAAAAGATAACTCAAGAATTCAACAATTTCAAAGACCAAATGACCAAAGATTTTGACACATTGAGACAAAAAGTTGCATCCCTCAAAGATCTGAGAAACACAGTAGAATTCCTCAGTAACAGAATGGAACTATCAGAAGAAAGGATTTCTGACATGGAAGACAAAGTTTTCGAATGCTCCCAAACTCTCAAAGAGGAAGAAAATGGAGGGCAAAAACAGATCACTCTCTCAGAGAGCTCTGGGATAATTC
>CAUYPK010133780.1:0-17358 GCA_963574355.1 Loris lydekkerianus | reverse complement strand
TGTTGATTTTGTAGCCTGAGACATTGCTATATTCCTTGATCACTTCTAAAAGTTTTGTAGTAGAATCCCTAGTGTTTTCCAGATATATGATCATATCGTCTGTGAAGAGTGAAAGTTTGATCTCTTCTGACCCTATGTGGATATTAGAGATTTTACTCTTTTTTTCCTGGTTAGGATGGCCAAGGGTTTATCTATTTTATTGATCTTTTCAAAAAGCAACTTTTGGATTTAGTGATCTATTGTATAATTCTTTTGTTTTCAATTTCATTTAATTCTGCTCTGATTTTGGTTACTTCTTTTCTTCTGCTGGGTTTTGGGTTGAAGTGTTCTTCTTTCTCCAGTTGGTTGAGATATTCCATTAAGTTATTAACTTCCTCTCTTTCCATTTTCTTGAGGAAGTCTTGCAGTGCTATAAATTTCCCTCTTAGGACTGCCTTTGCAGTGTCCCAGAGGTTCTGGTAATTTGTGTCTTGATTGCTGTTTTGTTCCAAAAATTTGTGATTTCCTTCTTAATCTCATCTATGACCAATGTATCCTTCAGCATAAGGTTGTTTAGCATCCATGTTTTTGTATGGGTATGCAGGTTCCTGTTGTTATTTAGTTCAACTTTTATTCCATGATAGTCTGAGAAGATGCAAGGAATAATTTCTATTTTTTTAAATTTGCTGAGGTTAGATTTGTGGCCTTGGATGTGGTCAATGTTGGAGTATGTTCCGTGGGCTGATGAGAAGAATGTGTATTCAGTTTTGTTGGGATGAAATGTTCTGTAGATGTCTGTTAAGTTCAGATGTTGAATGGTTGAGTTTCATGTCAGGACCACTACAGACCTCCACCAGAGTTTCCTCTGGCTTTACCCTGCCCAGGCATAGTTCACCATCGGGTAGGTTGCCAACGTGAGAGAGCGCCAGCTATCCTGAGAGAAACTTCGGAGGGAACCAGCTACTAGATGGTTTGATTAGTCTTTCGCCCCTATACCCAGGTTGGACGACTGATTTGCTTAGCTTCCTTTTGGAGGATCTATCCAGGACTGCTAAAGGAGTGTTAAAATCTCCAACTACTATGGAAGTGGAGGAAATCGAGTTGCTCATGACTGTTAGAGTTTCTCTTATCCAGAAGTCCCTTGCTGGCTCCCTGTATCCTCAAAGGGATGATTATAGGCAGATCCCACCGGCCAGAGATGCCTTGAATCCTGTACGTGGCCGCCATCTTTAATCTAACCCCCATTTTTTCATGTTTATTGGCCACTTGTCTATTTTCTTTGAAAAGCTTCTGTTCATGTCTTTTTTCCACTTTTAATAGGGTTGTTTGTTTTTGTGTTGCTGATTTGCTTGAGTACTTTGTAGACTCTGGTCATTAATCTTTTATCAGATGTACAGCTTATGAATGTTTTTCTCCCATTCTGTGGGTTAACTATGTGCTTTGTTGATTATTTCCTTAGCTGTGCAGAAGCCCTTTAATTTAATCAATCCCATTCATTTATTTTTGTTGTTGCCACAATTGCCATTAGAGTCTTAGTCATAAATTCTTTGTCTAGGGAAATATTAAGAAGAGTTTTCCTATATTTTCTTCTAGAATTCTTATGGTTTCATGCCTTACATTTAAATCTTTTATAAATCTTGAATTAACTTTTGTGAGACATATGGATCTTGTTTCATTCTTCTGCACATGGCTATCCAATTTCCCCAGCATCATTTATTGAGTAGGGTTCCTTTTCCTTACTATGAATTATTGTCTATTTTGTCAAAGATCGTAGAGCAAATGCTCTATGTGGATGGTTTTATGTCTGGGTTCTCTGTTCTGTTTCATTGGTTTATGCTTATATTTTTGTGCTAATACCATGCTGTTTTGGTTACTATAGACTTGTAATACAGTTTGAAGTCTGGCAATGTGATGCCTCCAGATTTGTTCCTTTTGCTTAAGTTTGCTTTGGCTATTCCAGTTCTTTTCTGTTTCTAAACAAAGCATAGAATTATTTTTTCTACATCTGTGAAATATGACATTGGTATTCTGATGGTGATCGCATTGAATCTGTAAATGACTTTGGGTAGTACAGACATTTTAACAATGCTGACTGTACCAATCCATGACCATGATATATTTTTCCATTTGTTTGCATCCTCTGCAATTTCTTTCCTCACTGTTTCATAGTTACCTTTGTAAAGATCTTTCACAGTTCCCTTTGTAGAGATCTTTCACATCCTTGGCTAAGTATATTCCTAAGTGTTTCATTTTCATTGTAGCTATTGTGAATGAAATTAAGTCTGTGATTTGACTCTCAGCTGTCACTGCTGTATTGATATGCTACTGATTCATGTATACTGGCTTTGTAATCTGAGATTTTCCTGAATATATTTACCAATTCTAGGATTATTTTGTCGGAGTCTATGTGATTATCCAGATATTAATAGTTTGACCTCTTCTTTCCCAATTTGAATACGTTTTATTTCTTTCTTTTCCTGATTTCTCTGGCTAGGACTTCTGGCACTATGTTGAATAGAAGTGGTGACAGTGAGTATGCTTGTCTCATTCCAGGTCTTAGTGGGAATGTTTTCAACTTTTCCTTCCTCAGTATGATGTTGCTTGTGGGTCTGTAATATATAGTGTTTATAATTTTGAGATATTAACATAATCTCAAATATAGTTTTGAGATATTCAAAATACGCCTGGTCTGTTGAGGGTTTTTATCATGAAAGATGCTAGATTTTGTCAAATGCTTTCTCCATCTTTTGAGATGATCATATGGTCTTTGTTTTTGCTTCTGTTTATGTGATGAATAATATCTATTGATTTATATATGTTGAAGCATCCTTGTATCCCTAAGATGAAGCCCACTTGGTCATAGTGGATTCTTTTTTTGACATGCTGTTGAATTTGGTTTGCTAGTATTTGATTGAAGATATTTGCATCTATATTCATAAGGAATATTGACCTATAATTTTTATTTGTAGTGTGTTCTTTCCTGGCATTGGTAACAAGATGATACTGGCTTTGTAGAATGAGTTGAGGAGTATTCCCTCCTTCTCAATGTTATGAAATAATTTCTGCAGTGTGAGTACTAGTTCTTCTTTGCAGGTCTGACAAAATTCAGCTGTGAGTCCATCTGATCTGAGGCTTTCTTTTTGTTGTAAGATTTTTTTAAATTACTGCTTCAATCTTACTGCTTGTTATTGGTCTGTTAAGGAGTTCTATTTCTTCCTGATTGAATCTTGGGAGGTTGTGTGTTTCTAGGAATTTGTCCATTTCCTCTATTCTTTGTAGTGTATATGTGTAGAGACTTACATAGTATTGTAGATGTATTGTAGTATTTTGTATTTCTGTAGTATCAGTTGCAATAGCTCCTTTTTCATTTCTGATTGGGCTCATATGGGTCCTTTCTATTCTTTTCCTGCCTAATCTGGCAAGAGGTCTATCAATTTTGTTTACCTTTTCACAGAACCAAATTTTTGTTTCATTGATCCTTTGTAGTGGTTTTTTTTTTTTTTTTTCATTTTCCATTTTATTTAATTCTGCTCTGAGCTTAGTTATTTCTTTTCTTACACTGGCTTTGATTTTTGTTTGCTCTTCCTTTTCTAGTTCCTTGAGATGTGTTATTAGATTGTTAATTTGTGCTCTTTCTGTCTTTCTGAGATAAGCATATAAAGCTATGAATTTTCCCCTTAGGACTGCTTTTGCTGAATCCTGTAGATTTTGATAGCTTGTATCTTCTTTGTTCTTTGGTTTGAGGAATCTTTTGATTTTCTTCTTAATTTCATTATTGGCCCAATAATCATTCATCAGCAGGTTGTTTAATTTCCATTAAGTTGTGTTGAATTGAGTGTTTCTTTGGAATTTATTTCAAGTTTTATTCCACTATGGTCTGACAGGATACATGGTATAATTTCTATTTTTTTGAATTTCTTTAGACATGTACTGTGGCCTAAGATATGATCAGTCTTAGAGTATGTCCCATGTGCTAATGAAAAGAACGCATATTCAGTAGTTTTGGGAAAGAATGTTCTGTAAATGTCTGTTAGGTCCATTTGTTCTAGAGTCTCATTTGACTTCAGAGTGTGTTTAATTATTTTCTGCTTGGATGATATGTCCAGCCCTGTCAGTGGGAGTATTGAAGTCTCCAGCATTAACAATGCTGTTATTATCTATTTGCTTCCATCAAGCAGAACTGCTTTATGAATCTAGGTGTTCCTGTGTTAGGTGCACAAATCTTTAGAATTGTTATAATGTCTTCTTGTTGAATTACTTCCTTTGTTATTACATAATGACCATCTTTGTCTTTCTTGACCATTATCAATTTAAAGTTAATTTTATCTGATATGAGAATGGCTATACCTACTTTCTTTTGCTTTCTGTTTGCCTACAATATAAGGTCAGACAACTAAGTTCACAAACTTAGAAAAAAATGCTACATACCTCATTGCTGAATATCACTGCATTTATCTTTGAAGTACTCCCCTTGGGAAGCTACACACTGATATAGCTTGTCCACTTTTCCTAGCAATTTTGGAATTCCTTTTCTGGAATGGCCATTAGAGATGTCATTGTATGAGGTCTAACAATTAAGTTCATGAACTCATCCTAGATAAAGTATTTCAAAGGCGACCATAGTCATATTCAGCAATGAGGTATATAGCAGTTTTTCTAGGATGAGTTTACAAACTTGTCAGACTCATCCTTTTTTATCTCTTCACTTGGAGTTTGTATGAGTACTTGTGGGTTAGATATGTTTCCTTGAGACAAGAGATAAATGGATTGTATTTTTTCATCCATTAAATATATGTTTAACTTTGTAGAAAACTGCTAAAAAGCTTTCCAAAGCAGCTAAACCAGTTTACATTTCCACTAGCAAAGAATAAGAATTTAAGATGCTCCAGATACTGACTAATATTTGGTAAAAGAATATTTCTTTTAGCCATTTTGACTTATTAGCCATTCTTGTGTGTGTTAAATGGCATCTTAGAGTGGCTTGAACTTTGCATTTTCCTTATGAATGATGACTTTGTTTACCTTGTCAAATGTATTATTTATAAATCTTTTTCTTTCTTTCTAGTTTGAGGTTAAGTACTCAATTTTGTGATTTCAAACATGGGTTATTTATTTCCTTTATGTACTTTTTTTTTTTTTTTTTTTTTTTTTGAGACATAGTCTCATTTTTTCACACTGGGTAGAGTGCCATGGTGTCATAGTTCACAACAACCTCAAACTCTTAGGCACAAGTGATTGTCTTGCCTCAGCCTCTGTAGCAGCTGGGACTATAGGTGCCCACCACAATGCCTGTCTATTTTTAGAGACAGGGGTCTCACTCTTGCTCAGGCTGGTCTCAAACCTGTGAGGTTAGGGCAATCCACCTGCTTTGACCTCCCAGAGTGCTAGGATTATAGGTGTGAGCCACTGCACTTGGCCTTTATGTATTCTTTATATAATTATTTATTTATACATTATGAATAGAATCCCTTTGTCTTTTAAAAGTAATGTGAAAATTTTGTCTCAATCTGTGGTTAACCTATTCACTTTCAAATATTACTAATCAGAACTTTTACATTTATTAATTTTATCATGTATTGTCAGTGATTTTTATGTCCTAAGAAATCTGTATGTACTCCAAGGTCATGAAAAGATTTAATATTTTTTTCTAGAAAAGTATTAGTTCTAGTTTTCATAACTAGACCTACAATCCATTTCAAATTAATTTTTGTGAGGCAGATGTTTAGTTTCATTGTTGTCATAAGGATATCCAGTTTTTTCAGCCCCATTCCTCCATTAAATTCCCTTGGAATTTTTTGTGAAAAAAATAATTGACCATATGTGTATGGGTCAATTGCTAGAATCCATATTCCACTCCATTGATCTATTTGTCATCCTAAGGCAATAACACTCTATGGTTTCTATTGTTTCTAAAATGGGGGAGGTCCCCAAACACTTTTAATGTTCCCCTAAATATAATGTGTCTTTTTAACCTTTAACCTTTAACAGGTAAATTTTAGATTTTCTATCTACTTATGATATTCAGCAGTTTGAGATAACATACTCAACCATAGCTTTGTTTGTAATTTATTATTATGCTTGGGGTTTGCTGAGTATCTTAGATTTGTAGGTCAATTTCTTTGATAAATTTTGTGAAATTCTTGGCCATTATCCCTTCAAATATTTTGTTTCTGCATTCTCTCTCTCTTTTCTTTCTGGTTTTCCAATTGCATATGTGTCAAACCATTCAGTAATTTTCTACAGTTCTCAGATGCTGTCTTCTGTGTTTTCTTCCTTTCTCTTTATGCTTCTGTTGATTTTGGATTAAAGTCTATTGATTTGTTTTCAATTTCATTGCTACTTTGTTCTGTTTGTCTAGATGGTTCTTTATTCCATTTTTATCCCATCATATAAATTTGTAATTTATGATATACTTTTTGAACCATCCATTTAATTCCTTCTTATAGTTTCCTTTTCTCCTCATATTGCCCATCTCTCTATTCATGCATGTCGCATACCTTTTCTATTAGCTATTTTAACATACTTAACATACTTTAAAGCCTTTGCTAATTCCACCATCTGGATTTCTTATGGGATATAATAAAATAATCCAAAATAAATAATTTTTATTATCCTAAAAAATAATCATTAAAATGAAAAGAAAAAAAAAAAGAAAAGAAAAAGAAACAGAAGAATGACAGAGAAACAAACATAGGACAAATAATATAATGGCAAGTTAAGCTGTAACACATCGATAATTACATTAAATGTAAATAGTCTAAATGTACCAATTAAAAATCAAAACCTAAACTGTCTTTTCAAACATAACAATAGAGGTCATTTCAAAGTAAAAGGATATAAAAAGATATATTATGTAAATAGTAATCCAGAAAAACAGTAGTAATTATCTTATTTTCAGATTAAATAAACTTCAGAGCAAAAAAAAGTACAAGCTACAAAGATAACTCTGCAAGAAGACATAGCTATCCTAAAACGGTATGCTCCAAACAACAGAGTTTAAAAGCACATGCAGTAAAAAGCAATAAAACTGAAAGGAGAAATGGGTAAATCTATAATTGCAGTTGGTTACTTCAACACCCTACTTTTTTTTTGTTTTTTATTGTGTGGGATCCATTGATGGTACAGAGACTTAGGTTACACTGATTATATTTGTTAGGTAAAGTTCCTCTTGTGATAGTGTCCCACCTCTAAGAGGTGTGCCATACACTGTGACCCCCCCATCCTGTTCCCTCCCCCCTTCTTTTGGATCCCTCATTCCCTTATCCCCCACCTTGTATTAGATCATTACTGCTTTCATATTGGAATTAAGTACATTGAATTCTTGTTTCTCCATTCGTATGATACTTTACTAAGCAGAATGTGTTCCAACTCGATCCAGGTTAATACAAAAGATGTAAAGTCTCTGTCTCTTTTAATGGCTGAATAGTATTCCATGGCATACATATACCACAGGTACCACAGCTACCACAGCTAACTCCATGGCATACATATACCACAGCTAACACCCTACTTACTTTCTTTCTTTCCTTTTTTTTGAGATAGAGTCTCACTCTGTTGCCCTGGGGAGAGTACTGTGGCATCCTAGGTCACAGCAACCTCAAACCTCCTGGGCTTGAGCAATTCTCTTGTCTCAGCCTCTTGAGTAGCTGGGACTACAGTTCCCTATCACAACACACAGCTAATTTTTCTAGTTTAGTAGAGATGGGATCTTGCTCCTGCTCAGATTGGTCTGGAACTCCTGAGCTCAAGCAATCCATCCACTTCCTCTTCCCAGAGTGCTAGGATTACAGACATGAGCCACCATGCCTAGCCAACACCCAATTTTCAACAATTGATAGATCTACTAGACAGAAAATCAGTAAGAATCTAAGAACTGAATAACACCATCAATCAATAAGATAAAACTGACACTTATGGAACACTGTACCCAATAGCAAAATACATATTCTTTTCAAGCACTCATGGAACATTCACCACAATAGACCCTTGTTCACAAAACAAATATTAGCAAATTTAAAAGAATTACAATCATAAATATTCTGACCATAATGAAATGAAACTAGAAAGAAATCAATAACAAAATCTCCAGATACTTAGAAATTAAATAACAATTCTAATAATAGATGGGTAAAGTAAGACCTAAAGAAAAATTTAAAAAATATATAGAATTGAAGAATCCTCAAAGAACTGAAAACAGACTTTCCATTTGATCCCACAAGCCCATTACTAGGAATTTATCCAGAAGAAAAAGATTATTTTATCATAAGGACATTTGCACTAGATTGTTTATCGCAGCTCAATTTATAATCGCCAAGATGTGGAAACAACTTGAGTGCTCATCAACCTGTGAATGGATTAACAAACTGTGGTATATATATACCATGGAATCACATTCAGCCATAAAAAGATAGAGACTTTATATCTTTTGTATTAACCTGGATAGAGTTGGAGAACATTCTCTATAGTAAAGTATCACAATAATGGAAAAACAAGTATCCAATGTACTTAATACGAATATGAAGCCAGTAGATGAACTAATAAACGCCCACATAAGAGAGGAAAACTTAATTTAATACACACTGGGGGGAGAGGGAGAATGGAGGAGGGACACAGGAGAAGGGAGTGGGATTGGTGTGCTCTCACCTAATGGACACTATGTAAGGGTATATGCTACACCTCCTGGGAGTGGGACACAGCTACCACAGGGACCTCACCCAACCAACATAAACATTGTAACCTAATCCTTTGTACTGTCATATTAATATGAAATTAAAAAATATATATATAACTGAATGAAAATATCAAAGTGTGGGATACAGATAAAGGAGTGCTGAAAAGTAAATTTATAGCACTAACGGCTTACATGGGAAAAAAGGAAAGATCTCAAACCAATAATCTAAGGTATTACCTAAAGAAACTTAAAAAAATTTAAAATAAACTCATAGCTAACAAAAGGAAGGAAATATTAAAAATCAGAACATAAATCATTGAAACTAAAACCTCTCAAAACTCAACATTAAAAATCAGATAATCCAATTAGAAGGTGGAAAAAAGAAATGCACACACTACACCAAAGAGGATGTCCAGATGTTGAAAAAATGTCCAACATAATTAGCCATCAGAGAAATGTGAATTAAAAACACAATGTGATATCACTGCATATCAGACTGGCCAAAATAAAAAATGTTAACACTAAATGCTAATGAGGAAGTGGAGAAACTGGATCACGCATATACTGCTGGAAAGAATGGACAATGGGATAGTTTTAAACTAAAAATGGACTTACCATACCACCCAGCAATTCTACTGTCTTGGGCACTCATAAGAGAAATGAAGACTTGTTTACATGCAGAAACTTGTACATGAATGCCTTATTTGTAATAGCCAAACAGTGGAAACTACCCAAATGCCTTATAGTGGTAAATGGTTAAACAAACTGTATTATATCTATACCATGGAATTTTACTCAGTGATAAAAACAAAACTGTTGAGACACATAACAACTTGGATGAACTTCAAGGAAATTATGCTGAGTGAAAAAAACTGATTTCAAGCTGGGCGTGGTAGCTCATGCCAGTAATCCCAGCTACTCAGGATGTTGGGCAGGACAATCACTTGAGCCCAGGAGTTTCAGGTTACAGTGAGCTATGACTGTGTCACTGCACTCCAGCCTGGGTAACAGAATGACACTCTGGCTCTAAAACAAAATAAAGAAAAACAAAAAGAAAAGAAAGCGAAAGAAATAAAGCTAATTGCAAAAGAATAGTTACAGAATAATTCTGTGTATATAACATCTGTGAAATACCATAAGTACAGAAAAGGAGAACAGATTAGTGGCTATCAGAGGTGAGGGATAGGGGGCTGGGTAGGAGGAGGATCGTGGACAGCTGTAAAGAGACAAGGCTCCTGAGGGAGCCTTGGGGTGATGGTACAAACAATTATCTTGATGGTGGTGGTAGTGGCAGCTACTTATGTGATACAATTGCATAGAACTATACACACAAGAGAGAAATTAATCCATGTGTATCTGGTGAAATCTGATAAACTGTGGATTGTATCAATGTCAATTTGCTGGTTTTAGTATTGTACCATAGTTATGTAAAATGTCAAATGTTATGTAAATGTCAAAAAAACCGTTGGGGAAGGCTGAGTGATGAGTACAAGGGAACTCCCTGTACATTTCTTTGCAACTTCTTGTGATTCTGTAATTACAGTAAGAACCTCCATCGCTGATCACCTTCCTACATTGACCACCTCCTTAAGTTGACCTAATTTTCACAGACCAGAAATTTCATGCACCACATGTGACTCAATGGAAGTTCCTTACGTTGACCACCTCCATATGTTGACCAGTTCGTTACAGTTTCTTGGGTGGTCAACTTATAGAGGTTCTACTGTATTTTGAAATAAAAAGTAAATACACACACACATGATTCCATCTTCATTTATTTTTTGATAGATCAACATGAAGTGAGCACTATGGCCAAAAGTATTTAAAGTCTCATTTTGTGGAGAAGGGAATAAAACTCTAAGTGGTTGACACAGTCACTTCAATTGTTACAGCTAGATTTTCCTGCTCATTTTTCGTTATTGCTCCTTTCCTTGTTATTAATCAAATTAGATGCTACTATAACTAAAACAATCCTCTTTTTAAAATGTAATATTGGGAAAAGGTGAAAGTTTGGTGAATAGACATATTTTCAATGGTCATTCAAAGCTAACAATGGCCTCAGAATTGGAAAACTTTCAACACGATGAATCCTTTCCCAATAAAACTCATTGCTCACTGCCTAATGAGAGAAATTTCCAGTGTTTACACTGGATTTCTATATGGGCTTGTTTCACTTTAATATGCTTCTCTGTATAGACTAGTTTGCTTTCATTACTTCAGACAATGTGCATAGGTCCACCTAAGAGCGTCTATCCCCAGGCAGGAAATAGAAGAACTAAACTACCGCACTAATTTGATCTTCCAATGTGATTTCCAGCAGAAATCATGAAAAGTCAATAGCAGTAAGTCTGACATGGTGCCTGTCCTCCCAACACGCTCAGTCTAGTAGGGGCCTGTGGATAGGTTTTCATCATCTCATTAGACCAAATAGCACTCACAATGTAAGGAGTGCCAGCCTCATTTTAGAGGCAACAAAGGTAATACTTGAAAAGGTCAAATGACTTACCCAAAATACCAGGACTTCCAACTCAAGTCCAGTACTTATTTCACTATATCATGAAATTCCATCTTGTATGAATTTAACTTACTTGAATTAAACTATACCCACTTACATTAGGAAAACTGAGGCTAATAAATGGTACAACAAATGAAACAATACTTTGAGTGTACATTTCATCATGAACTGCACCTTAATCTATCATTACCATAAGAACCTCCCTCCATAGCTGACCACCTCCCTACATTGACCACCTTGTTAAGTTGATGTAATTTTCACAGACCAAACATGCACCTCATGACTCAATGGAAATTTCTTTTGTTGACCACTCCATATGTTGAACAGTTTGTTTCAATTCCTTGGGTCATCAACTTACAAAGGTTTTACTGTGTTTTGAAAGAAAAAGTAATCATGTTACACAATGGATTTACATAAACAAATCCATATATCATGTATTTATAGGATGATTTTTATTGAAATTTTAGACTTACGAGCTACATTTAAAATGTTATACAACCCTTGCATAAAATGTGACCACAATGTTCCACAACAATTCAATGATACAAAGTAACAGGAAACAATCAAACTGTATGAAATCAGCCTACATCATTTTTCTAAGAAAATCTTAATGAGATATCAACTTCTTTTTACCTTTTTTTTGAGACAGAATCTCAAGCTGCTGCCCTGGGTAGAGTGCCGCTGCGTCACAGCTCACAGCAACCTCAGATTCCTGGGCTTAAGCAATTCTCATGCCTCAGCCTCTCAAGTTGCTGGGACTACAGGGGCCCACCACAATGCCGGGCTATTTTTTGTTGCAGTTGTCATTGTTGGTTAGCTGGCCTGGGCCAGGTTCAAACCCTCCACCTTTGGCGTATGTGGCTGGTGCTGTAACCACTGTGCTATGGGCGCTGAACCATTTTTTATTTTTCTTAATTCATTAAGTAATACGTTAATTGTAGAAAATTTGAAAAGAAAATAAATCATAAAGTTAGCCTATTTCTGTTCTGCATTTTAGAAATTATCTTAAGTTTGTCATCTTAGAAATGTCTTGTGAACTAGTAGCATAATCTACTTCAAGGAAATTAGTAAATGCTTAGAATAGATTTATAAACCACATGAATAAGAAGGATTTTTAGTCTTTCCTCGAGGCCTTTGATTACATAGGTATCTTTCTCTACAGCATTAAATTTTTTTTTTTTTTTTAATAAATTTAGTTTATGGACATTTTCTCAGGAATGTTTCTACATCCAGCAAAGCACACCTGGCCCCTGGCTATATTTTATTTGTGTACTTCAAAAAGTGCCGAGGAAATTCCATTGCCCACCACCTGACAGATGTACATTACTTTCACCTCTTCCTTGGGTTAGCTTTTTCATCAATTTTCTATTACTCTCACCCATTGATTCCATCCAGACCTCTCAATTTTCCACAAAGCTTTGTGATTTTAATTTTCACCAACATTTCTTGGTTTCAACTCTACTAACTTCAGGTTGTACTGACACTGACCCTGGCCACTGAGCCAATACAGTGAGTGTGGATTTCATAGTGATGGGTCAGTTGTTTGCTACTGAACAAGAATGTGTTTCAGATCTTCTGGTACTTGCCTGATTTCATACAATTATATCCCTTTGAGTAAAGGAAACTCTTTAAATATATAACCAAATTAGCTTAATTTTCATGGTTTTTGTAAGACTTCATCAAAAAAAGCTTTCAGGAAAACCAGAAAACAAAAATTTTAGGCCACACATTCCAATTTTCACTTAGGAAAATATGATTACTATACGTATGTATAATATACGTATGTTACTCACTCTCTAGTTTAGTGGTTGCAAAAACACCTAGGCGATTATGAATATGTTTCCGGTTTACAAAGTTTTCTGCTCAGTAAAATCTCTTCTTGCTCCTGGACTCACAGTATTAGGCTACATTTCCCAGCTTCTGCTGCAGTTAGATAGGCGTAGTGAGTTTTTGAGGAATGTGAGAAGTGACTTTTGCCATCGCCAGGCCTGGATATGAACACTTTCTATGTATACTTCTCCGTCCTTTCCCCCCTTAACCATGTGCATATCAGTAGATAACTAACACAGGATATTTTTACATTTTTTTAGTGTAAAATAATAACAATGTTAGCAGCAAATATTAATATAGTACTTTGCACCAGTACCTGATTTAAAAGGTATCTATTCATAAACTCTTTTTACCTTTTTTTTTTTTCTTTCTGAGACAGAATCTTACTCTGTTTCCCAGACTAGAGTACCATGGCGTCATAGCTTATAGCAACCTCAAACTCCTGGGCTCAAGTAATCCTCTTGCCTCAGCCTCCTGAGTAGCTGAGACTACAACCTGGCTAATTTTTCTATTTTTAGTAGAGATGGGATCTTGCTCTTGCTTAGGATGGTCTTGAACTCCTGAGCTCAAGCAATCTACCCACCTTGGCTTTCCAGAGTGCCGGGATTACAGGTATGAGCCACCACACCCAGCCAGTTTTTTTTTTTGTTTGTTTGTTTGTTTTGATACAGAGTCTCACTATGTCACCCTCAGTAGAGTACCATGGTGTCACAGCTCACAGCAACCTCAAACTCTTGGGCTTAAGCGATTCTCTTGCCTCAGCCTCCCAAGTAGCTGAGACTACAGGCACCCGCCACAATGCCCAGCTATTTTTTTCTTGCAGTTGTCATTGTTTAGTAGGCCTGGGCTGGGTTCAAACCCGCCTGCCTCACTGTATGTGGCCGGCACCCTAACCACTGAGGCACGGGCGCCGAGCCAGCAGCTAGCTCTTTTCATCTTAAGGATCCTAGGAGATAGGTATGGTAGTAACACTGTCTCTGTGTTTCAGGTGAAGAAACTAAAATATGGGGAGGTTACAAAACTTCTCCAAGATTATATAGCTAACAAGTGGCAGGGCTCAGGTTAGCACCCTTTAGCCCTACTTCAGAGTCTGTGCTATGTCCTATATCGTTTCCATTATATTCCAATTCTTTTCAAGTGGCAATATGTGTTTCAAATGTTGTGATTATGTCAAGTTAGCCTAAATATGTATTTAGTCAGAAAGTCCTTACTGGCTAAGAGAATCTCATTTTCAGCTTTCCTGGGTGTTTAGTTAGGATACCTCAGGCAAATTCCTCACAAATTCATTCTTTTGCTGGTAGAACAGCTATCTTGAATTCGGATTTCAAAGTCTCACTTAAGCACCCTTAATTGTTCTTCCTCAACAATTTTGCCAGGATAATAACTAGGGCAATCTGAGACAAAAGGAAAAAATAAACAGTATTATTAGAAGGTATTTTGTGGTTTCTTCCTTTCACCATTTCTCTCAAAACCAAAAGGGGAAAGGCTTCTCCCTTGGCCTGGGGCTTGCTTAGGGCTGATGAGGACATAGGCCCACAGGGGAGGACAGAGGCCCACATTCCAAAGCAGATGGGCGTGAGCTAGGGATGCTCCTTGTGAAATTCTACAGTGGGAGCAATCCACCTTCGGGTCTAGTCTTTGGGGTATGGTCCTGATGAATGAAGTGGTGGCCAGAGTTTGCCCAAGGCCACAGTTTCTAGAACCTTTTCCTCAGATGGAGGCTCCACAATACACATTATTCTGTGTGGTCTCCTCAGTTATCCTCTCTGTACGGTCTTCAGTATGTCAAACAATATTTCTCGAATCTTTATCTCAATCCTCAGCTAACATCTAACATTTTTAATTAATGTCTTCTGCCACCAAGCAAACTGCTTCATAGGAGTAAATTTATGTTAGAGAGATAGATGAGAGAAACATATTTTTCTGATACTTAGAATTATTCTTATACCTTCATAATTTTCATACATACTTACCTTTACTTAAAACTAAAATTTGGACTGAGAAAGCCACTGTATTGGCATACCTGAATTCTTACATACAAATTGTGAATATTCATGAATTGTTTTTAATTCTTTCTTGTTCAATTGCTCTGTTAGATTTGTCTAAAGTTTTTCTTTTAATAGATCTGGTGTCAGAAGTGAGGATCTAAAATAAACCTCCAGCAACTCCCAGGAACACCAGGTGAGATACTTATGAACCCAGTTAAGCTCACTCTCCTTGGTTTATAACTGGGAGTTTGGGGGGAGTTTTGTCTCAAATTCCAGACTCCACTAATTTCTGTCCGGAACACTCTCAGTTTATTTGACCCCTAGTTAGACTGGACTGGGTTCAGGATCAGATTGGATTTGATAATTAACTGGATTCCATTCACTTAGAGGGCTCAGACTTCAGGTACGAACCTTTCTGATAAAGTGTTTCTTTCGATCCAAAAAGACTACTTTCTGGAATTCCAGATAATTTTAGGTATAAAAATTATGGGCCAAAACACATACACTTTTAGAAAAATGGATTAATCTTAACGAGAAACAACTTACAATTAAGAGAGCTACACTAAGGAAGTATTAATTTGAATAAAATTCTTTAGTTATAAGGCATATTAGGAAAAAAGAGGGCCAACCCCCCTGTAAAAGTGATGGTATATGCTTGCTTGCTTTATTTATTTATTTATTTATTTATTTATTTATTTATTTATTTATTTAGAGACAGAATCTCACTCAGTCACCCTGGGGTAGAGTGCCATGGTAGAGCATCATAGCTCACAGCTACCTCAAACTCTTGGGCTCAAATGATTCTCTTGCCTCAGCCTCCCAAGTAGCTGGGATTACAGGTGCCTGCCACAATGTCCAGCATTTTTTAGAGACCACAGTCTCACTCTTACTCAGGCTGGTCTCAAACTCCTGAGCTCAAGCAATCTACCTCCCTCAACCTCGTAGAGTGCTAAACTACAGGAGTGAGGCACCCCACCCAGCCCTGTGTATGCTCTTTCATTGGAATCTGAGGCATCCAAAAGACTAAACACATCAAAACTTCTCTCCTTAAAAGATTCTTTGCAAAAAGCAAACAAAAATTTTAAACAATAGACTAAGGACATGACAAAAAAGGACTGTTTCTGACCTATCCATGACTGTTCCTTGTTTTTATCCATCTCTACCTAACTACTCTGAGTCCCCTAACGTTTTGACTAAATTACCTTTCCTTTTTTTTTTTTTTGAGACAGTCTCACTATGTCACCCTTGGTAGAGTGCTCTGGCGTCACAGCTCACAGCAACCTTCAACTCTTGGGCTTAAGCGATTCTCTTGCCTCATACTCCCAAGTGGCTAGGACTACAGGCGCCTGCCACAACACTTGGCTATTTTCTGGTTGCAGTTGTCATTGTTTAGCTGGCCCCGGCCAGGTTTGAACCCACCAGCCTGGATGTATGTGGCCGGCACCCTACCCACTGAGCTATGGGCACCGCCCTAAATTACCTTTTCACCCTGAAGACGATGAGAAATGAGAAGTTCGACAGATTCCTCTCAAGTTTTGATCAGTCAGGCCTTCCTGCTGCAAATATCTTTATTCCATGTTCTAAAACTCAGCTTAGATCCATTGTAAAGGGCTTCCCTAACCTAAGAGAAAATCTTCAACGATTTACCAAGGAATTTAGAAACCTTATAGGAGCTTACAATTCAGGACTCCTTGACTTTCAGCGATTTATTAACACGATATGGGTACCTGGTGAAGCTCGAAAATGGATAGCAGCAGCAGAATAGGACAAACCTAAGGAGGATAGGAAAGACCCCCCAAAACTTCCTCAGGAGAAGGGCTAAACGGAAACAGAAAATTGGCTGAAAACCTTTTAGACCCAATTCTTAATATTTTTCCATAGAAATTAATTGGTTCATCATACAATTTTGCAGATGAAAAAAGAACAAACCAGTTTCAGATTACAGAACTCACTTAGAAACACCGTGAATCATTCTGCACTCAAAATACAGCAAGGACTATTTCCTGCAGGGGCTTGAGTGGCATTAACTGTGCTATTTATAAATGGACTCTGTCATAAATATAAACCTGGATGGGAGGTTACAGCTGTGGCTGAACTGGTAGTCCTAGATGAGCATATTGAGCAGACTCCAGAGCAAGAAAAAACCCAAAAGGCTAACAAGCTATCTCTCTCCAGTTATAACAGTTACAGAAGGCCAGGAACAAAGGGTCCTTCTTTTTTTTTTTTCTTATTTATTTTTTTTTTTTATTTTTTTTTTATTGTGGAGAAGGGGCAGGGAAAGAAGGCGGGGGAAGAGGTGAGTGACAGGGTCGGGCCAGTGGCATGGTACCACATTGGCTGTATCTAGGTAGAGGCAGTTTCAGGCCGGGCCTTGC
>CAUYPK010133776.1:0-23017 GCA_963574355.1 Loris lydekkerianus | reverse complement strand
TAATAAATTGTGGTGTATGTACACCATGGAATATTATGCAGCCTTAAAGAAAGATGGAGACTTTACCTCTTTCATGTTTACATGGATGGAGCTGGAACAAATTTTTCTTAGTAAAGTATCTCAAAAATGGAAAAAAAAATTATCCAATGTACTCAGCCCTACTATGAAACTAATTTATGGCTTTCACATGAAAGCTACAACCCAGTTACAACTTAAGAATAGGGGGAGGGGGGAAAGGGAGGGGAGAAAGGAAGAAGGTGGTCAGAGGGACGAGGATTGGTGGGATTACACATGCGGTGCATCTTACAAGGGTATATGTGAAACTTAGTAAATGTCGAATGTAAATATCTTAGCATAATAAGTAAGAAAATTCCAGGAAGGCTATGTTAACCAGTGTGATGAAAATGTCTCAAATGGTCTATGAAACTAGTGTATGGTGCCCCATGATCACATTAATGTACACAGCTATGATTTAATAAAAAAAAAATAATTAATTAAAAAAAAATAGCAGGGAAAACATTTGCTCAACTTTCAATCCTGGCAAGAGAATTCCCAGGCTCACAGGAGGGTCCCTCTGGAGAAGTACTCCCTGCTTCCAGCAACTCTATCCCATGGGGTGAGACAAGAGGCAGGAGGTCCTCAGTTCCCTACTTATAGAGATATCACCCAGCAAGCAAAAAAAAAAAAAAAAAAACAACTCTCTTGGGGGAGGGGACACTCATTTTCTTTGCAATGAGTTTTGTACCTGTAATTTGCTTCCTTGCAGTCGCAGCTTGCCTCAACAGAGGTGATGTGCAGTTATCATTCTTCTCTCTCAGTTCAGCTCCCAATCTTCAGCTTTATCATTTCATCCGGATGGGAGCTTTTGTTGAAAGCTGGCTCCAGTTGTCATCTTCCTCTTTTTTCCAGGAAATTTTTTAAATAGCTCCAAAATTGAATCTTAGATGGACATAATATCCCATTGATATTCTGTTTAAAACCTCCTAAACCACAGCCTCGTCTGCAAAGTTTTTTTGAAAGTTTCCAGAACCAAGGGTAAAATCGTTCTGAGATGTGAGACAAAAGGAAAATGGAGATCCAATTCATGCAATTAAAGTAGCCTTTATTTCACCTGAAGTTCAGATGTGGTGAGATTCCTGATCAGGGAGAAATGCACCATGTTTGAGGAAGTTAATTATGTCCTCCCTTATCTCTTTCTTGATCTAACTATCATTCAGTGTAAGGTTGTTTTGTTTCTATGCTTTTGTGTGGGTATGACAATTTTTGTTGGAGTTGAGTTCACCTTTATTGCTTTGTGGTCTCAGAAGACTCAAGGTATAATTTCAATTCTTTTGATTTTGTTTAGGTTTGATTTTTATCCTAGGATATAATCTATTTTGGAGAATGTTCCATAGGCTGATGAGAAGAATGTATAGTCCTCACCTGTGGGATGTTGTGTTCTGTATATGTCCATTATGAACAAATGTTCTGGGGCCATGTTTAAATCCCCTGTATTTCTGTTTAGGTTATATTTAGAGGATCTGTCCAGTTTTTCAAGACGGGTGATGAAGTCACCTGCAATTATGGTGTTATAGACCAGTGGTGCTAAACCTGTGGGTTGTGAACCCTTTTAACTTTATTAAAGGGTTGCAGTATTAGGAAGGTTGAGAACCACTGTTATAGAATATCATATTGCTCTGACCAATTAAAATGTGTCTCAAAAAATCTGGAAACATTTAAGTTGGGTGCATAAATATTTAGAACTGAAATGTTTTCTTGCTGTATTGTTCACTTGACCAGTATAAAATTATTATCTTTGTATTTCTTAACTTTATTTGCTTTAAATCCACTTGTACCTAAAACTATGTTTGTGACCCTTCCTTTCTTCTGATTTCCATTTGCGTGAAATACTGGTTTTTAACCCCTAACCTCAAGTTTTACTTTGTCCTTTGAGGCTAGGTGTGTTTCCTGCAGGCAGCAAATAGGTGCCTTGTGCTTTTATCCAATAGACAATGTTGTGCCTCTTCAGTGGGGAATTCAATCCATTAACATCTTTTGAGAGAATTAATAAGTGTGCTGGAGTTCTTTTCATCTTATTTTGTGAAAGTCCATTGCTTAGTTTTATACTTTGCATCTTTGTCGTAGCTAGGTTTTGTCCTTTAGTTTCTGTTTATTTGATGGTGGTCCATTGTGATGGTCAGTGTGGAGAATGTTTAAATATTTCCTGTATAGCTGGTCTTGTTGCAGCAAACATCCTTAATGTTTGCATATCACTAAAATGTTTGACTTCTTCATCAATTTTAAAGTTTAGCTTGGCAGGGTGTGGAATTCTGGACTGAAAGTTTGTTTGTTTGTTTGTTTGACCAGGTTAAATTTAATGACTATTCTCTTCTGGCTGGAAAAGTTTCATTAGGGAAGTCTGCTGTTACCTTGATGGCTCTGCTCCTGTATGTCATATGGTGCTTACTCTTGACTGCTTGCAGTATCTCCTCTTTCATCTTGACTTTAGATGGGTTCACAACAATGTGTCTAAGAGTAGCTCTGCTTGAGTTGAGACAACCTGGGGTTCAATATCTATCGAAAGGAGTGTGTCATAATCTTTGGTGATACTTGTGAAATTTGATTTATGATATCCTCCAGTAGGGCTTCCATTCCTTTGGGTATTATTTTTCCCCTTATGGTATACCTATAATTTGTATGTTGAATTGCTTCATGAATTTCCATAATTCTCAGAGTGAACCTTTGGCTTTCTCTCACCACTTCTGTCTCTTTAACTGCCCATGTTAGCTCAAGAGCTTTATCTTCTAGCTCTGAGATTCTTCTTATCCATGTTGTAATCTGTTTTTGATACCTTCTACTGCATCTTTAAATTTCCTTATTAAGTCTTTCAATTCCTTAATGTCTGCTATATCCTTTCTATATTCTCTGCATCTTTCATCTCTTATTTGGTTCTGTTTTCTGATTTCCGTTTTGTTATTTTCCACTTTCTAAAAAAATTCCTTCATTATTTTTACCATGCATATTTCAAAACTTCCTTTCTGTCATTTATATTATTTATTCATAGATGGAATCCTCAGGGCTAGCTACCTCATGATCCCTTTGGGGGTTACTCTATTCTTATTCTTCATGTTGCCAAGATTTTTCTGTTTGTTCTGCAACATGTATATTTTCTTATTGTCTGCTTCCTTCCTCTATTTTTTCCTTTCAATTCATTCTTCTCTTTAAATTTCTTTGTCTCTTTTCTTAGGTATTGAAGTTTCCTTTTGTTATAGGACAAAAATTAAGAAAAGAGTGAAGAACAGTAATTGAGAACAGATAGAAAAAAGGAAAAAAAAAAAGCGGGAACAAAAAAAAAAAAAAAAAAAGGACTGGAAAAAAGAAAATCAGATCAGAACAGAAAGAGAGAGATATGAGTAATAGTGGTGTTCAGATGGATGGCTTGTCCTATGCCTGCAATTCCAAGCCTTTGGGGAATGGAATGGATTGTTCAGGTGCTCCTTACTACCCTGAACAAAAATAAGACCCCACCTCCATTAAATAGAGAAGAAAAATATCCAGCAGTATATGGCAATAGGGACTGACCAATAGTGTCCTTCAAGATGACCTCGCTAGAAGAACCCTCTAGAGTAGAGGACCACTGTCTCTTCGAGCCCGGTCAATGCTGTGGAACTCCACCCCAGGCTTCATAGTGATGCCCTGTTTTATCAATGGAATACAGGTTGACAAAAATAAAATATATAAGAATAAAGAATAAAACAATAATGTTAAACTGACACAGACCAATTGAAAACAAAATTACATAAATATAAACAAGGAGATATATCATAGTTGTTATTTGTGAAATTTATGTGGGAAAGATAAGAAAGGAAGAAATATATTTACAAAAAGAGAGAGTAAAGGAAATAAATGTATGTAAAGACAGAATAAAAGGGGTAGGAAAAACCATAGCAAAAATGGAGCTCTTATTAAAAAATTTAAAAATTGAATTATAAAAATCCAGCAAAATAAAAGAAAACAAACAAATAAAAACCTTAGGATAAAAGTAAAAAAAGGAGAAAAAAGTTACCAAAAATGTAGCCATTATTATTGAAGAAAAAAAGCAATGAAAAATTATAACTATAAAAAATGAAAAATACATGGGAAAAACTTAAGAAAGAAAAAAAAATGTATATATTGCAATATATTGCTTGGATATCAGGTAATGTTCTAGGGTATGAGATGATAATCAAGACCCTGATATTGTTGTATAAGTTGGAGGATGAGATACCTTATCTTTCCATGGAGACCTGTTCCCATCTTTCTGATTACTTTATTCTAAATCCCCATAGGGTTGAGAGCCTGAAGCTCTCATCACCCTACTTAATAGACACAACTCAACCTTTACAAACCATACCCCTTGGTCATGCAATTCTTTCCCAGGAAAGCATTTTTCACTGAAGTGTCCTCACTGGTGGCTGTCCAGCTCAGCAGACACACTAAAATCAAATTTACACTAGGACACTGTGGGTTGTTCCTCCCAGGCAGCACTCCCACTATGGCTTCACCCTGTCAGCAGCCAAATGAGAACTTCACTTCACCTGGAGGCTTGATTAAAGCCCTTGGGTGCTGTTCATAATCACTCACTCTCTCCAGTTTTCCAAGGTAATTCCAGCAAGTGTGCCCAAGTTCAATATAAAAGTGTGTGTGGGGGGGAGATGCAGGGCAGGCTTTCTATGTCTGAAAAGGGCTACCAAATTGGCTGGCCTTTGCTGGCATGCAAACACTTATCTTCTGTGCTCATTCTCCACTGCTACCGACAGCTTCTTTGGCTCCTGAAGTCTCTTGCTGCATTTTGCACCCCAAAACAATATTTCTGGGCAGGATTCCCAAGTCAGAGGTGTCTGGAGACCTTTCTCCCTGATCTCACTACAAGTGGCTGCAAAAGAGATATCTCTGGTCTTCAATCTTGCTCCACCTTTCTCTTTTTTGTTATTTCAAAATATTATGGAGGGTACAAATAGGTTTAGTTAATGTGGAACACTTTTGTTATGCTTGAGTCAGAATTATAAGTGTGACCATCATTCAGATTATATTCATTGTATCTGCTAGGTAGTTTTTTTAATTTTTTCTCATACTCTTCTACCCCCTCTCAACTGTTTGATTTCCATTGACTTTTACTTCTCCCTGTGCAAAATGAGGTGCATATATGCACATATATACATACACTATGGAATACTACTCAGCCATAAAAAAATAATTAAGGCCTTCTGACACCATTTGAGTGGAACTGGAGACCATTATTATAAGCAAAGTATTTATAGAATAGAATTACTTTCTTTCAGACGTCACACTCTGGCCAAACAAAATAAAATTTTAAAACACTGACTACCAAGTGCCATCCCAATGATTTCCTAAAGTAAAGGCCTATTTTTATCACTGGAAGTGATCATTTAAAATGTTTTTAAATAAATAAAGATTCATTGAAAAGTCTCAAAACAGACACAGAGAGACAATGTGTTTTAGTCTACTCAAAGTTCTCTCACAGAAGAACATAGGCTGGGTGGCTTACAAAATACTTATGCCTCATGTTCCATTATTTGAATGGTGGTGACATCAGAGTTATTTATATTTTATATACTCAAGGTTGTTGCTGCGGTCTAATTTTTCATATGTCTCTGCCTCCTGAGGGTATGTGCTATCTCTTAGTGCACATAGTCATTACTGCAGATACTAGCATGCTAGGTGTTTGTCAAAAAGTGATGTGTATTTTTGGAAATTCTTTGAAAAACTATCTAAAGATAGGTAAATATAGCCTTACTGCTCTACACCTTATACTAGTATTTTTTCACATTACTTCTTTACTAGTTATGCTATTATTCTGTGTAAGGAAAATGCTGATGTTGTTATTGCTTTATTAGTTATGTGCTTGATATTTTTCACATTCCATCTTTGGAACCTTAGGGCAAGACTCATATCACGAGGACTAGTAATAACTTTTCCCCCTTTTTTCAGTTGGGATCATTTTACAAGTATCAAGATTTCCCAAATGCTGAGTTTACATGAAATTATTAGAGACAGATGACAGTATAAAAGCAAGTTCTAGGTGATACAAACACCTGAATACGCTATAGTACCTGTTTGTGATAAGGACTCAGAAAGAAGAACAATGAATAATTGCCAGATTCTTTGTTGTGTGGACCTATGTATAATATTTAAAATGTCAATGATGCTACGGCTGGTTCAGATGATCCCTTCTATGCAACTAAATAAGACTCTCTGGATGATGAAGTTCAACCTATGCCTATTACACAGTAGCTTTTGTATATGCCAATAACAGCCAAGTTGTGAAGCTAATCAAGGACACAATTTCCTTTAAAGCAGCTACAAAGAATATAATATTTAGGAGTAGTGCTAAGAAATGAAGTGTAGGAACTCAACAAAGAGAATTATGAAACCCTAAGAAAAGAAAGACAAGAAGACAAACAAATGTAAAAACATACCATGCTCGCGTTTGGGAAGAATAAACATTGTTAAAATTTCTAGTCTACCTAAAGTAACCTACAGATACAATTCAATCCCCATTTAAATAAAAACATCAGGGCATTGCCTGTGACTCAGGGGAGTAGGGCTCTGGCCCCATATACTGGACGTGGTGGGTTCAAACCCGGCCCTGGCCAAAAACTGCAAAAAAAAAAAAAATAATAATAATAAATAAAATAAATAAATAAATAAATACATCATATTTTGAAGATCTGAAGAAAAATAGTACTTTGTTTTGTATTGAACCATTAAAAACCCTGTATAGACAAGACTATTCTTAGTAATGAAGACAAAGCTGGAGACATGCTCTAACAGAGTTCAGATCACATTACAAGTCCACAGTAATCAAAACAGCATGGTATTGGCACAAAAAGAGAAAAACAGACATAAGGAACAGAACAGACAAGCAAGAGATGATCGAAGTCTCCAGTTGCCCTGTGATCTTTGATAAACCAAAGAAAAGAATACAGTGGGAAAAATAATTTCTATTCAATAAAGTCTTGGGAGAACTGCATAACCATAAGTAAAAGACTGAAACTAGACCTACACAATCTACCCCTTACAAAAATTACCTCAAAATCCATAAAAGATTTAAATCTATTCCATGATATGATAAAAAATATTATCAGAAAGTGTGGTAAAAACTCTTGATGATGTTGGACTGGGGAAAAATTTTATAAAGAAAAATTCTGTGGGGGTTGCAACAGCAAGAAAAATAAACAAATGTGACTTAATTAAGCTGAAAAGCTTTTTCACAGCTAAGGACACAAGAAGTATAACAAAAAGATGACATTCAAATTGGAAAATATAGTTTCATGTTATTATTCTGACAGTGTTCTGATAACTAGAGTCTTCAGAGAATTCAAATTAATCAATATGAAGAGACCAAACCACCCTTTTTTTTTTTTTTTCTTTTTTTTTCAGGAAAGAAACTTGAAAAGAAACTTCTCCGAAGATGACAGACAATTAGCCAACAAACACATGAAGCAATACTCATCATGTTTAATTGTTAGAGAAAAGCAAATCAAAACTACTTTGAGATATTGCCTAACTCCAGTAAGATTAATGCACATCACAAAGTCTGAAAGCTACAGATGCTGGCATGGATTTGGAGAGAAGAGAACACTTTTATTGTGTTGGTGGGACTGCAAACTAATACAATCTTCTAGGAAGAATGTATGGAGAATCCTCAAAGAATTGAAATTAGACCTCTAATTTGATCCTGCCTTCCCATTATTAGGCATCTGCCCAAATGGAAAAAAAAAAAAAATCATTTTATCATAAGGACATTTGTAGTGGACTGTTTATCACAGCTCAATTTACAATTGCCAATATGTGAAACAACCTAAATGTCCACCAACCCAAGAATGTATTCACAAAGTGTGGTATATGTATACCATGGAATACTTGGTATACAAGGAATCCAGCCCTTACAAAAGATGGAGCTTTTACATTTTTTGTTTTAACCTGGATGGAGTTGAAACACATTCTTCTTAGTAAAGTATCACAAGAATAGAGGAGCAAGAATCCAATGTACTCAATACTAATATGAATCCACAGGATGACCTAATCTACACCCACATAATAGAATGACTCAAGTTAATTTAAGGTGGGGTCAAGGGAATGAGAGAGTGGGATGGATTGCTCCTACTTAATGGGCACAATGTTAGGGTATATGGCACACGTCTTGTGGGCTGGACACAATTATAAGAGGCACTCTATCTAACAAATGCAAACATTGTAACATAATTCTTTGTACCCTCAATTTAACCTGAAACAATAAAATAATTAAGTTTTACTTATCTTCCAAAGAAACATAATCTCAAATTTTTTTAAAGGAAAATGTTATACTAACCAATTAATCAGGTTATTCTGTTGGTAATTATTTCCAGTTATAGAATATCTTCTGCAACAATCTCCAGTGATCTATGATAATATATATTGCTTGTTAAGCAAATGTTGTGTTTATTAACAAATTTATTTATAAATAATGTTAATAGATAATAAACATGAGAGAGTGTGTATTATAAATTTATTCATAAATAATGTTAATGGATAATAAACACATGAGAGTGTTCACTAATCATAAGCATAAATTAAAATAAACACACTATTTTCCTACAGTTGGATGCTGACTATTTTAAAAATGAATAATGTGATTCCTTTACTATAAACACATATAGAGAAGATCTAGGGGGAAACAAATAATTTATAAACTATCTAAACTTCATAAGGAAACTATTAATGGGACTTACAGGCTTTGCATAGGGAAAATTTTTGAATTAAAATTTTCAGAATTCTTTCTTTCTAAGTGTTCTTTTTTATTTCTTTGTTTATTTGTTTGAGTCTGCCTAAAATATTCATCCCCAGGTTGAGTCAGGCTAATGTAGTTGGATAACACATTGACATCATCTTTATTTCAACATTTACACATTTTTTGGTACTCTCTTCCCTAGATTCTATTCTTCTTTACTTACACACATCAAATTTTATTTATTTCATGAATCTTCACTTATTACTCCAGCCCAACATATCTGCTTATTTGGCACTTACATATAATTTCCTGGTATCTCATGTACTGCTGCCTCATTTGTGTTATTATTTATAAAAATACTTTTGGCATTTTGATATGTAGGCATTATTTCTTCAACCATAACATAAGATTTTAAGGCTAGGGATCAAGTCATTTGTACATGATCTTCACAGTGCCAGACCTATTATCATAATTGTAGAAAACTTTTAACACTTATCATGTTCTAGGGATAATGTGCTTTACAACATATTACCTGATGTAATTCTCAGAAGATCTCTATAAAAGAAGAAATTACATTTACCTACAATTTTACAGATTGATAGATAAAATAAAGATAGAGCAGAAAGTTGTTTAAAGTCATACAGATTGTAAACCAATTGAAAACAGTGTCTACCATACTGAATAATTTAAACTGTACTGCTTTGTACATTTCAATCTTCCAGCAACTTAATACCAGCCACAAACATTGTCCAAATAAATGGTGGGGTTGCATGATCTCTCCCTTTAGATTTATTCCAATTTGAAAATATTTCTTCAAAAGAGATATCAGATGCTTTGATATGATCATAAGTAAATTTACTGATGATTCAGAAAATTCACTGGAATGGTCTATGTCTAAAGAAAAACACTGAAGAAAGTGTTTTACCAGTTTAGATTAAAAACTACATAAAATAATTAAGCAAAATTGATTATTTCAGATCCCCAGGGATAATATTTTGAATACAAATAATTTTACTTTATTTTATTATTCATGAACACTTAGTCTGGTAGACATAAGGGTGTCAAAACAGGTTGGTCCTACATACTATTTAAAACTTATAAGTATTGTTTTCTTTATTTACTTAAGATTTAATTTTCTACTCCAGAGAATATTATCAAATTCTTGGAATCTGTATCTTCATTTATATTGTTTTAATTTTTGACCAATATTTTATGGAATTATTATTGAAAGATCAAGCAAGACTTACCATTACATGGTATGATTATGAAGTTATAATCATAAACCTATAGCATATAAATTATATATCTACATGGAAATGTAAACATTCTTTTTGTTAACTTTTAAAAATATAAATGACAGTTCTTATTAGAATAGATAAACCCAAACATTAATATATTGCTATATGTTAAATACTTTCAAAAATTAAGATAAAACTTCATGAATTATTTAATTAGATTTATTGAGATAACAATTCATATATCATAAAATGTACACATATATATTGCATAATTCAACATTTTTAGACTACTACCAGAGCTGTGCAACCACCAACACAAATTTTAGAGCTTATTCATCACCTTAAAAACAAATCCATCCCAGAGTCAGTTATCATCAATGTCCCTGGAAATCTCTACCAGCCTATTGGTAGGAATATTGTACCTAGCCAAACAATAGTCTACTTTCTATCTCTATGGAACTGCTTATTCTGGACATTTCATGTAAATGAAATCATACAAATTGGTCTTTTCTGAGTCACTCCTTTTACTTAGACAGTTGTCAAAGTTAATCTGTGTTGTAGTACGTATAATTACTTTATTTTATGGCAAAACATTATTCCACTATATAGATGACCCATGTATTTATCTATAAATTTTTCAGTTATGGACATTGAGCATGTTTTTACTTTGTAACTATTGAAAATACTACTCCTAGGAGCAGTCTTGTACAAATTTTTGTGTGTGTATAAGATTTAATTTCTCTTCTGGATTTACTTAGAAATCATATTGCTGGATCATATGGGAATATTATGTTAAAAAAATTTTAAAGAAACTTTATAATTGTTTTCCAAAAAGTCTACATCATTTATTATTTCTAACAACACTACATTTGGGTTTCAATTTCTCTACATCCTCAGCAACATTTGTTATTGACTATATTTTGGATTATAGACATCTTAGTGTGTGTGAAATGGTATCTCTGTATAGTTTTGACTTGCATTACTGTGATGATAAATGATGTTGATCAACTTTCATGCACTTATTGGCCATTTGTTAATCTCCTTAGGAAGGATGTTTATTCAAATTCTTGGCTTATTTTTAATTGAATTATTTGCATTTTTATCATAAACACTACATTACTAAAAGATAATATATGGTACATAAATACTACAGACTATTACTCAGCTAAGAAGAGTGAAACAATGCCTTCTGCATAAAGTTGAACAGAACTAGATGCCATTATCTTAAGTGAAGTAATTCAAGAACAGAAAATAAAATATTGCATGTCCTCATTTGTAAATGGGAGGTAACATATGGGTACGCATAGTCATACAGAGTGAAATAATAGACACTGAAGACTCCAAAATCTGGAAGGGTATGAGAAGACTAAGGAATAAAAAATTTACCACTTGGGTTTTAAATCCATAGACATTTTTAACAAAGAAACGTTTTTTACATGGTTTGTATTCATGATACTGTTAAAATAATTTCTTACTTTCCATAGGTTCTATTTTCATGTTCTTAGTCATCTCCCTGGATACAGAAAAATTTTTAGGAATGACAAAGTTAAATTTATTAAAAATGTTTGAAGATTTTATTTATGGTGTCATGCCCCAAAACAAGTTCAAATTCAAAATCATAAATATTTATTGGCATATTTTGTTCTAAGGGCTTTACACATTTGGACTTGCATTCAGGGCTTACAATACATTATGAATTAATTTTTCCATGTGGTATGATGAAAAAATCCAAATTTATTCATTACCATGTAAATGTCCAGTTGTTCCAGCACTATTTATTGAAATATTAGTTTTTCCCTATTGAATTTCTGTAAAATCTGTTAAAAATAAATTTACCATAAATGTAAGAGTTTACTTCTGTACTTTCAATTTTATTCCATTTATGAATAAGTTTATCCTCAGTCAGTGCAATAGTCTCTTGATTACAATAACTTAGTAATATGTTTTTAGACTATAATGTGTTAGTCTTCCAAATTTGTTCTTCTTTACAAAGATTATCTTGGCTAATTGAAGTTCCTTGAATTTTCATATGAGTTTTAGGAAAAACTTCACAATTACTGTCAAAAATCCAACTAGAATTTTTATAAATTATGAGTTGAATCTGTTAATAAATTCAGAAAGTATTGCAATCTTAATAATAATGCATTTCCAAATCAATAAATATACTAAATTTAAAATTTTTTACATTTATTTGGTGATCTTTAATCTTCTACAGCACTTTGTAGTTTTCAGTGTACGGGTCTTGCACTACTTTTTAAAAATTTATTCCTAAATAGTTATTCATTTAATGCTATTGTAAACAAAATTGTTTTAGTTTCATTTCTAGACTTTTTATTGCACATGTATAAAAATAAAATTTATTTTCTATATCGATCTGGTATTCTGCAATCTTGCTGAACTCATTATTTCTGATAGTTTTCAGTGGATCTCTTATGTTTTTCTTTTCTTGTTAAAAATTTTATCTTTTTTTTTTTTTTGAGACAAAGCCTCAAACTGTCACCCTGGGTAGAGTGATATGGCATCATAGCTCACAGCAACATCCATCTCCTGGGCTTAAGCGATTCTCTTGCCTCAGTCTCCCAAGTAGCTGGGACTACAGGTGCCCACCACAAAGCCCGGCTATTTTGTTGGTTGCAGCTGTCACTGCTATTTGGCGGGCCCCAGGCTGGATTTGAACCCACCAGTTCAGGTGTATGTGGCTGACGCCTTAGCCGCTTGAACCACAGGCACGGAGCCTTTTTTAATTTTTTTAATTTATTTTTATTAAATCATAACTGTATACATTTATGTTTTTCTACATACAAGAGAAATTGAGATCATTTTACATATATCTTTCTAGTCTGGATGCTTCCTCTATTTCTCTTGCCTAATTGCTTTGGCTAAAACCTCAAATACAATATGGATTATAACAGGTAAGAGTAAATATCCGTTAACCAATTCTGATGTTAGAGATAAGACTTTAACCATTAAGTAGGATTGTAACTAGATTTTTCACATTGTCTTTTGTTGGGCTGAGGAAATTTCTTTCTATTCCTAGCCAATTGAATCTTTTATCATGAATGTGTATTGAATTTTGTCAAATGGTTTTTCTGCATCTATTGAGATGACATTTGGATTTTTTATTCTTCTAATGTGTTGCATGCATTATTTCAATTTTAGATGTTAAACCATTAATGCATCCCTAAAAGAAATTCTACATGGATATAGTATAAAACCTTTTAAAAAATATGTTATGCATTTATTTTGTTAATTTTTAATCTGCTTTATTGAAGTATGAGTGACAGTCAAAAAACTGTACATATTTAATGTCTATAACTTGATGTGTTTAAAGACAAGATTACATCTGCAAAATGATCAAGACAATCTTTGCCATAAACCCACCCAAATGTTTTCTCCCTCCTTCTTTGATTGTTTATTGTTGTTGTGTAATAATGACACTTAATATGATATATATCCTCA
The DNA here is from genome assembly GCA_963574355.1 of Loris lydekkerianus. NCBI lineage: Eukaryota > Metazoa > Chordata > Mammalia > Primates > Lorisidae > Loris > Loris lydekkerianus. The sequence continues at coordinate 9,568 of CAUYPK010133776.1, read as the reverse complement.
TAGTAAATTATAAGCATACAGCAATATTTTTAATTATAGGCACTATTCTATAGAGTAGATTTATAGGAATTATTTATCTTGCATAATGGAAAATTTACATCATTTTACTATTATAATATTTCCACCTCTCCACCTTCTCCATGCCCCTGACAACCACTATTCTACTCCCTCCTCCGATGAGTTTGACTATTTCAGATTCATCATTATAACTGGCATTATGTTGTATTTGCACCTGGTTTATTTCAGTTTAAATAATGTCCTCCCACATCCGTGTATGTTGTCACAAATGGCAAGATTTTCTTATTTTTTAAGGAAAAATAATATTCCATGGCATATATATATTATATTGTCTTTATCCAATTCATCTGTTGATGATCATTTAGATTGCTTCTGTGTCGTGGCTATTTTAAGTAATGCTGTAATGAACAAGAAAGTGAAAATATCTCTTTGAGATATTGATTTTATTTCCTTTAGGTATATAACCAAAGAAAAAGTAAGATTTCTGGGTCATGTTGATACAGGGTTCCCCACTCAGGACTAGACAGGGAGCTCCCCATTTTCCATGCCTGGGTGAACCCAGAAATCAGTCTCATCACAGGCCCCCATCATTTGGCACAAACACTTTCCAGGCTACATTTAAGCAAAATCATGAAAAAAGCAGCCTGATGGATTCCCAGAAGTTCCTCCTTGAGTAGGAATCACACACCCTAATTCTTTGCCTTAAGCATAAACCACAAGGATCACATTCCCATGCTAATTTCAGGATCATTTTCTGCCCCCAGACCTCTAGCCAATTGTGGCATACTTCCCCAAGACTCCTTGTCTTCAGAATAGGAAAAGTAGCATTTAAGTTCCCTAGACTGAAGATGGGGTATTTCCACTTGAATTCTCTCCCTTCACTGCCAGAAGTTCTATTCCTCCTATTTTACTTTCTCTTTTGTTTTCCCCTCTTTTGCTTATCAATCTTTCTCTGTCAGTAAACTTTATCTTGTCATTTACTCTTGTGGTCTGTGGTTTCATTCTTCAAACCTCAAGACCAAGGTCTTGGCATAGAGTGAAATTTCAGCAATACACTTTGGGGAACTTACTCAGGATTTGAGCTCTCCTGTAGTAAGTATAAGACTTATACTTCATACTATTCTGTGTCTTTCTGTAATCGAGATAATAGAGACTAAAAGTCCAGGCATCTGTCAGCCATTACACATGAATAGTGTGGCTGCCAACCTTGAAGTCACAGGTGATAGGCTACTAAGTTAAGGGTCTGCAAATTTGCTTTGGCTCCAGCAAGGGGTGCAACACCTTGTAAGGGTCATAGCTCCTTCTATAAGAGGAACAGAGCAAAGGAGCATGAGGGAACATTGGAAGGTTCCTGAACTCATTCTGTTTCCACTATCTTTCTCTGGTTGAGATTCACAGAGTGAGTAGAAGCATTAGTCAGAGGTCCTGAGGTTCCCAGCAATGATTGTTATGCCACAGCACTAATAAGCCTTCTAAAAAAACTCCCGTGAGTGCCATCTCCCAGCTTTTTTTACTGTCGATCTGTATTTCCTGGATCCTAACCCTCTTGCTTCTTACTTGTCTCTAAAGTCTAACTCTAAGATTTCTTAAGAAGGGAAGAAATGTTTTGCTCTCCGAAATGTTTTTCTAGAGGTTTTTTGCACTGCTTTGGTTGGTAATGACTGCACATTGGTAAGGAACTGCTTTGTGTGTTTGGTTAATGTTAGGTAATTGCCCCAGAGAAAGCCCCTTCCCTAGAAAAGCCCTTCCTGCTTTCTATAGACCAAGATTAGCTATCCTCTGAAAATGTCAAACTTATGGCCTGCCCCTAATGCCTCTTCCTGCCAGAGCAGTAGCTTCTTATTGGCTATTCTACCATCCCATCACCATTCTAAGACTTCCCCTAACCAAACCTATATAGCTCTCTCTCCCCTGCTGTATCCTCCTCTCTCTTCCTGTCTCTCTCAGTCTCTCCTCTCTCCCCCTCTCCTTTTCCTCTCTCTCTTGTCTCCCCTCTCTCTCCTTTTCTCTCCTCCTTGGTGCTGCTCTGCAGCATCCCTCCCTTGCCAATAAAAACCTTTTGTACAAGCCTTGGTGGTCTGTGAGATCTTTGCCAGTCAAGTGCCCCCCCCCCCTTTCAGTTAATGCGGGTGGAAATTTGGGAGAACTAGGCTGAGGAGTAGAAGCAGATGAAACCATCTTCTTGAAGCATTTATTTAGATTGGAATTTAACAATTTTTTTTTATTGTTTTCTGTCTCTCATGTATATCTTTTCTTTTTTTTTTTTATTAAATCATAGCTGTGTACATTAATATGATCATGGGGCATCATGCATTAGTTTCACAGACCGGTTGACACATTTACATCACACTGGTTAACAATTAGGAAATGCAGATTGTGAGGTAAGGGATAAAGAACAGATAGAAGATGTGGATATCTTGACTGTATGTGTGCAGGGAGACCACAATGCATGCTGGGAGCCCCAAAGTCTGTTGAACACTAATAGCACAGGCCTTGGATAAAAAGGACAAGAAAGGTCCTACTAAGTCCTGATCTTTCCCCCACAGAGAGCCTGTACAAAGCAAGGGTCAAATAAGCTGGAGTGAGATGTGCTGGGAACAGCACAGGCAACTGGCTAATTGATAAGAGGGGCTATATAAGAAGGACAACTTCTTCCCCTCCCCCCCCCCAAAAGCATGGGTATGGCCTCAGCCTACTTGCCTTGCAGGGATCCAGAGACTTAATTGCCTCCTGTGGAAGCCATGGGTGTGGTCAAACCTGCTGACTGCTTTCACTTCCAGCTTCTAAGACCAGTTCTTCGTTCTCTGAACTGCAGATACTTTCTTTAGTTTATAATTAGCATAGAGTAAAACAGTAAAGGTCATAAAAGTTAGTTAAAGAGTAGCTTAGCTGAAATTTCAAATGTCATAAGAAGGATGACATACAGTGCAGGTTTTTGCTTTCCCTCATGATTTTTCATTTTTTTTTATTATTTAATCATAAATGTGTACATTAATGGGATCATGGGGCACCATACACTAGTTTATAAACAATTTGACACATTTTCATCACACTAGTTAACATAGCCTTCCTGACATTTTCTTAGTTATTGAGTTAAGACATTTATATTCTACATTTACTAAGTTTCATATGTACCCTTGTAAGATGCACCACAGGTGTAATCCCACCAATCACCCTCTCTCCACCCATCCTCCCCCTTCCTCCCCTCCCTCTCGCCTTCCCCATATTCTTAGGTTATAACTGGGTTATAGCGTTCATATGAAAGCCATAAATTAGTTTCATAGTAGGGCTGAGTACATTGGATACTTTTTCTTCCATTCTTGAGATACTTTGCTAAGAAGAATACATTCCAGGTTCATCCATGTAAACATGAAAGAGGTAAAATCCCCATCTTTCTTTAAGACTGCATAATATTCCATGGTGTACATATACCACAATTTATTGATCCATTCATGGTTCGATGGGCACTTGGGCTTTTTCCATGACTTAGCAATTATGAATTGGGCTGCAATAAACATTCTGGTACAAATATCTTTGTTATAATGTGATTTTTGGTCTTCTGGGTATATACCTAGTAGAGGACTTAAAGGATTGAATGGCAAATGTATTTTTAGATCTCCAAGTGTTCTCCATACATCTTTCCAAAAGGAATGTATTAATTTGCTCCTTGAAGTACGAGAACCTAAGACGGGAAAATTCCATTCTCTGCTATAAGTGAGATTCAGGTGTTAATTCCTCCCTGCTTGCTAAAGCAGCAAAGACACAGGGGTTAATTCTTCCCTGCTAGCTGAAAAGGCCTTGAGATATGATTCCCTGAGGTCCCCGCCAAGTCGTAGCTGGAGATTTAGCACCTGTCTGGAGCTGAATTGTTACTCTTCATTCCCTAACTTCATATTACACAAAAACTCCATTTAACTTGTTAGGGAGCTGGGCAAACAGAAACCAACAACCTGGTGTCCTTGTAGTTTATCTTCAAGTTATATGCTCCAGACTTAGAAATGACATGTATGTGCTTTGCAACATTTATGCTGAAGAGAACTTTTTATGGCAGTCTTAATAATGCTTTTATTCTTTATTCTTGCTTATTCTTATCTTATGAGTTTGAATGTATAATACAGTGAATAAAGATGAACAGGGGCTGTAGGCCTGAGCGAGCCTCAGTCTTCCCTTAATTAATCATTCTGTCTGCAGTGATATCTCTGTGTCATTGATTGGGCTGGTGGACAGCAACAGTGCAATTCTGGGCTTGAAGTGAAAATCAAAAAAAGAAAATGATTAGAGGTCTCTGACCTCAAAAAAGAGCACAATGTTAAGGGGGACATGTGAACATAGAGGCATGGGACAAGCGAAGGAGTGAGCTGAGTGGTGTTCTTCTTGAAGCTAGAGACCTTACTCACATTTGAATGGCAGTTAGGGCACTAGGATTCCGCAACAGGCAGGTCAGCAGCATTGAGTATGGGCATAACTGGACTAGGATACAATTGGGGTGACTAGGAAGGCCAGTAGTCAGCCATCAGTCAGCTACCAGTCCTGGGTTTCTGGAACTATTTGAAATATATAAAAGATATTACCCAGAGAGAAGCTGCAGAAGGGATGTTTAGGATAGTTTTATTGAAAGGGGAGGGTGACCCACCTGGGCAGTGCAAAGATGGAGTCTGCATCCTGGGGAATTTACAGGCCCCTTTTATATGGGCCATTGGGGGAGTGGGTGGGCACATTTTACAGCTTGCTTGTAAAACATAGGGTCTTTTGGTGCAAACTTCTCAGGGGGTGAGCTAACAAGATTCTTTGGGTCTTTGTTTTAGGAGGAAGAGAGGAGGAGAAAGAGGGGAAAGTTGTTGTGTGTGGCTGCATTAGGCCCACTGAACACTATCATTATTTGTTCTCTGCAAGAAAAGTTACAATTCATTGGCATCTCTGTCCTACCACTTTCACATGTCCAAATTCATTGCAATGTCTCTGCTCTTAAAGACAACATAAACTGGCAATAGCCACTTATTCATGCTTCATAGAACAAGAGATTTTTTAGTAAATGCTCATAATTAGAATATTTTTCTTGGAGCACTTTTTTTATTAGTGATGTCCTGATAAATTCTTCAGAACTTAACACTTCTGACCAGTGCCTCGATTTGTACCTAAAGACATAATATTAGCCTATTTCTTTTTCCTTTACTTATAACCACACCCTTAAAATGTAATTTTAAGTAATAATTTTTCTTTTCTTATTGTTTGGGAGCCATTGAGGTTATGAAGAATTATATTACACTGATTGCAGTTGTTAGGTAAAGTCCCTCTTATAATTTTATCCCATGCCCAAGAGGTGTGCCGTATACTGTTACCCCCCATTCCCTTCCCTCCTCCCTTCTCCCTGCTCCCTCATTTCCCTACTCCTCACCTTGTATTACAACTCATCTACTGTCATCATATTAGAATTGAATACATTGGATTCTTGCTTCTCCATTCTTGTGATGCTTTACTAAAAAAAATGTGTTCCATCTCCATCCAGGTTAAGAAAAAAGATGTAAAATCACCATCTTTTTAAATGTCTGGATAGTATTCCCTGGTATAGCTTGTTAATCCATTCCTAGATTGGTGGGCATTTAGGTTGTTTTAATGCTTTGGCAATTGTAAATTGAGTTGTGATAAACAGTCTAGAGCAAAAGTCCTTATGTTAAAATGATTTTTTTTTTTTTTTCCTTCTGGGTACAAGCCTAGTAATGGGATTGCAGGATCAAATGGAATGCCTAATTTGAGTTATCTGAGGATTCTCTATAATTCCTTCCAAAAAGGCTATATTACTCGGCAGTTCCACCAGCAGTGTAAAAGTGTTCCCTTCTCTTCACAGCCATGCCAGCATCTGCAGCTTTGAGACATTTTGATGTGGACTATTCTGACTGGGGTTAGGTGGATCTCTTGGAATTGCTTTCATGTGCATTTTTCTGATGATCAGGGATGATGAGCATTTTTTTATATGTTTGTTAGCCATTTGTCTGTCTTTGTCAGAGAAGGTTCTGTTCATATCTCTTACCTAGAGGAAGATGGGATTGTTTCCTCTTTTTCTGCTGATTAATTCGATTTCTCTAAAGATTCTAATTATCAACCCTTTGTCAGATTGATACCCTGCAAACATCTTTTACCATTCTGAAGGTTGTGTTTTTGCTTTCTTTGTGTCCTTAGCTGTGCAGAAGCTTTTTGGCTTAATTAAGTACCACCTGTTAATTTTTGTTGTTGCTGTGATGGCCGCTGAAGTCTTTGTCATAAAATCTTTCTCCAGTCCAACATCATCAAAAGGTTTCCCCACACTTTCTTCTATGATTTTTATCATTCTTTGTGTTAGATTGAAGTCTCTTATCCATCTTGAGTCAATTTTTTGTAAGGGGTGAAAGGTGTCGGTAGAGTTCCAGTCTTTTACATGTGATTACCCAGTTCTCCCAGCAACATTTGTTGAATAGAGGTTCTTTTCCCCACTGTATGCTTTTGTTTGCTTTATCAAAGATCGGATAGCAAGCAGAGACTGGTTTCATCTTGGTTTTACATTCTGTTCCATATATCTATGTCTCTATTTTTGTACCAATAGCATGCTGTTTTGATTACCGTGGACTTGTAATATAGCCTGAATTCTGGTAGGATGATGCCTTCTACTTTGCTTTTGTTACTAAGTATAGCCTTATGTATACATGTTATTTTCTGGTTCTATATAAAACAACATACTATTTTTCCAGTCCTTCAAAATATGATGTTGGTATTTTATTTTATATTTTTTATTTTATTAAGTCATATACCCATAGATCATGAATACATTTATGCCTTTTTGGGGTTCAATGTCTTGATTTTTTGTATAAATTGGAGTGCTTACATCCAACTAATTAACATAGATTTCACCTCATTTACTTAAACAATGTGTTAAGACATTTATGTTCTATACTTGATAAATTTGACTTCTACCTTTGCAATAAGCTTATTTTAATGGGGATTGCATTGAATCTGTAAATTGCTTTGGGTAGAACAGACATTTTAGCAATGTTGATTCTTCCCAGCAAGAGCATGGTATGTTCTTCCATTTGTTAGTGTCTTTTGCAATTTTTTTTCTTAGGATTTCATAATTATCTTTGAAAAGATCTTTCATTTCTTTTGTTAGATATACTCCTAAGTATATCATTTTCTTTGAAACTACCATGAAGAGAACTGTGTTCTTTTTTTTTTTGTTTGTTTGTTTGTTTTTCAGTTTTTGGCTGGGGCCAGGTTTGAACCTGCCACCTCGGGATATGGGGCCGGCACCCTACTCCATGAGCCACAGGCACCACCCGAGAACTGTGCTCTTGACTTGCTTCTCAGCTTGGCTATCCTTGGCATAAACAAAAGCTACTGATTTGTGGTTTAACACATGCAAATCCATAAATGTAATACACCATACCAATGGAAGCAAAAACAAAGACCCTATGATCTTTTCAATAAATGTAGAAAAAGCATTTGACAAAATTCAGCATTCTTTTCTAACAAGAACACAAGAAAATAGACATAGGTGGCACATTTCTTAAGCTGATTTAAACCATCTATGAGAAACCAACAGCTAACATAATACTGAATGGTATAAACTAAAAGCTTTTCCACTTAGAACTGGAACTGGGCAAGGATGTCCACTATCCCTATTATTCAACCTAGTTCTGGAAGTTCTAACCAATGCAATCATATAAGAGAAGAATGTAAAGGATATCCAAATGAGGGCAGAGGAGATCAAACTCCCTCTTTTCTGATATTATGACCTTGTACTTAGAAAACCCCACAGACTCAACCATAGAACTCCTAGAAGTCATCAAGAAATGCAGTAATGTCTCAGGGTAAGTAATAATTTTTCTGTAGATTTTTAAGTGTGTATTGACTATTCAGCAGCTATTTTATAGCAGCTTTACCAGACAGTATCAGTCCCACCAACCACTTTCTCCCCAGGGCTTCCCTCTGCTGAACCCCTCTCCTGACCACCAGAATATAAAACAACTTTGGCTCCAGCAAGCATGTAGCCACAGCCCATTTTCCCCATTTTCTTTAGCAACAGAACAGACTGCTCTCTGCTGAGGCCCAGTTTTTCTCTGTGCTGGCAAATCCGGGGAGTACTAATTCAAGTCAAGCAACTTGGATGGAGTGCTCCAACTCCAGGCTCTAGAACAGTGAGGGGAGTCTGGACTTTTCTTCTCCCCCATAGTGACTTCATAAACAAACCATGTGGTGTCCAGGTTCTCTCTCACTGGAATCCTATGGGAACAACTGCTTGAAGAGCAGAGAGGGTGAAGGACAAGTGAAGCAAAGTTGGTCCTGCCTCCACCCACATCTGGCAGAAATTCAGAGGACCTCAGCATTGTAAGGCCTCAACTGGGAACTCCAACAGACTGTGAACTTAGAGTTAACAGTGACCCAATTTTACTGACATTGGCAAGATTGGTGTTCCAGTGATTGTGGCTCTTTCCAGATTGGATCTGTCCCTACCCTCTGGAGCTGTTCAAACTGCTATATGCACACTGCCCTAATTCCGTGGACTTCACCTGGAGGCCTCAGCCCCATCCTATCAGTTTGGAGAGAAGTGGACCCAGCGTCAGATGACCCCAGCTGGGAAGCCCTGGGGAGAAAGTTGTAGCTTCTCCTGCAACTGCAGAAGAAAGTTTAAGATTTTAGATCTGTTGGTGGGGCTAACACTTTGTGCCTGGCTCTTACCAGTCTGGGACTGTCCCTTTGCACTGGGGCAGTTAGGTCCCCTATCTGTGTACTGCCCCTGGCCTGGGGACTCTACCTGGAAGTTCTGCCCCTACCTCTTCCCCTACTAACTTTGAAAGGTGTGGACCAAGGTATGGGTGGCACAGTTCTGGGAAACCCTGAGAGGCACACTAGAAGCTGAAGATTTCCCAAACCACAGGAAAAAGGTGAGCCTTTTTGAGGCTGTGGTTGGTGGGACTGATACTGTGGCTGTGCCTGGCTCTCACCTGGTTTTCTCTGGCTTCACCCTCTGGGATAGTTCTGCCCTCTGTCCATGAGCTGCTCCTGGCATAGGGTGCCACCTGGAGGTCCTACCTGCAGTCCCATCTGACTCTGCTTAGAGAAGACAACACTTATATTCAGGGACCTCCCCACACCATGTAGCCCACAAGAGCAAATTGAGTAGCTGTTTGTGGGAAGGGCCACAGGGGAAAGCAATGGCTCACTTAAACAGTCAGTGGTGAAGGAGAGAGGTGAACTTCACATCCTGGTGCTTTGATCTGATTTCAGCTCTAGTTTCCAAGTCCTTAAAATCTTTCTCAGTGGATAAATGTAACAACAAACTGCTGCATAATTTTGATAGGGCCTGGAATGCGCATGGTAAACTCCATATCACAGAGTCTTTGAAACAGATATCAGCCTGTTGTCTTAGAATACAAATAGCTCATGAAGGAGAACTTTCCAGATATGCCAAGAGATTCTGAAATTCAGATAGCAGACAGTTTCAGAACTCCAGCACGACTCAACCCGAATAAGACATCCCCCAGACACATCGTAATCAATTTCACTAAAGTTAATATGAAGG
>CAUYPK010133774.1:0-13825 GCA_963574355.1 Loris lydekkerianus | reverse complement strand
ACCAAAGGAAACAAAATAAATAAAACAATGGTCAAGTAAGAAAACAGGAATAAGCTGCATCACATCACTCAAAACATACCACAGAAATGACTGTCTAAGGATTTCCTTAAAAAGGCAGAATTGATGCTATGGTACTGAAATTCATTCTGATACTGTGTATGACAAGGTTACATTACCTTGAACCTTAGTTATAATTTCTGCTGTTATAAAAATACTAATTAGCATTAACATTATAATTCATGAAACTATTGCTCTTCTGTCTTATAAATTTGGAATAGATTTTTTTTCCAGAACTCAGCAATGCATGAAATGAGATGAAAAGACCTCAAAAGTCAGTCAATAATTTATCTTCCTAAATCCCCGGGGATTCCCTGGTGTGATAAGCATTGAGGTTGAAGTAAACTTGAAGAATGTGTTCCCAAAACAAACTCTCCAATCTCATATTTTTAATTTTTAAATGAATTTTCTGTTTGGCTTCATATGTGCTTTCTAAAACATGGAATTTATTTTTTCTTCATGTTTATATTTTCTGGGAACTTGCTTAACAAGAACAACATTTAGAGGTTGCATTTCAGTCCCAGGCTCACCTGTTTTATTGACCACCAGTAAATGGGTCAGAGGAGCTTGTGGTGGTTGTCCTGGTGAGAGGAAGTACATATTCGGAGAGAGTTCCCAACAGTCACTTTTTTGATATAACTCATAGAATAGATATTCCAAAAGATGAGGGATAAGACTAATCCCAAAGAGCAATGACCTACATGTAGGAAGATACAAAAGAAAATAATTTCCAGCAACTTTTGTAGGTATTTTAAGTTTGAGCAGATTATGGATAACAAGAACAATAGAAATAAATTATAAGCCCTAACCAAACATCGTATCCCGCTTTCTCTTCATTTTCTTCTTTCCAAAATGAAATGGTTCCGATATATCTAAATTTTGTTTGTCTCTGTTCGTCTGTCTCTCCCCCCATGTCAGTGCCAAGTAGGGCACCTGGATATTTCATTCATGCTTCTGAACTCTGCAGATTATGATTCTTGGCATATTATTAACACCCAGATTTACTATACGCGGAACCTTTTCCCATCCTATTTTTAATTTCTGTAAATTACCACATTTTTATCATTTAGTTGGGCTCCAAAGGCTAATTATTGTCCTATTTCTCTTCCTGAAGTCTTTTCCAGTGGTTGAAGTTTCCTATCTAACACACCAGCATTACTGCTGCCTCCAGCCCTTCTTCTCCCATTCACTTTTGCAGCTGGGACTTTATCATCTCTTTCCTGACCTCATTAAATATTGTCCTACATGATTGTTGTTACTGTCTCCAGTGCCCCTTATTACCAAACAATTCACACCATTGCCCAATTAAATTTCTTGACATTCTTTTCTATTTGTTAATCACCTGTTCAAAATGAAAATGAAAGTTCCTTATTATTCATAAAGCACAAACTCTTCAGCACTATTAATGCATATACTTATTTTTACTTTCAATGCACTCTGTTGCAATTAACTCAGATTAACAACAGTTTTTCAATTTCTTATGTATCACCATACTCAGCACTACTTCCTCTGCCTGGATTTCCATCCTCCTCTCTCTTCTTAACTAATTAAGTTCCATTCTCTTACATCAAATTCAAATTCTCCCTGAGCTTCTTCTCTGATGTCCTTTTTTGGACATAATCTTTTCCTAATAAATGCCATAGTTTTACAAGACCACCTATTATTTAGTGCATATCTAATCACCCTCAAGGTTAGATGTCATGTTTGATTTATTTTGATATATGTTACAATCATTTAATAATAGAGTGTTGCACAGAGGTGCTCACAGATATTTTTGGATGAGTGAGTGTTCTCAGTAGAGAGCTGAGCTTATGCAAGGAGGTGGTACTTGATGGTAAGGCTAAAGCTGTAGAGGTGTCATCCTCCAAGTGGGCTCCAGGGATGGTTGTGAAGGTAAAACAGAGATCATAAGGTAGGCAGAGACCATGAGCACTGTCTCAAGTTGTAACATAGAAATTCTGCCCAACTTTCTAGTCCATCAACTGCAACGCTGACTTCCACCCTCCTCCTCTGCCCTATAGATTTCAGAATTGCAGTCCCAACGATTCCTTAACATAAATAAGTTTGTATGTACATATAACCTATTAGTTGTATTTTTCTGGGGAATCCTGACATGAATATTTCAGTATCTTGGGAAAGAGGAAGTGGTATGTTTGGGATGGGACCAAAGTGCTAATACCCATGCACTTGTAAAGAATTGCTTCACAAAATCAGCATGAAATTAAAGGAAAAATCCCAATCTTTATCTATTTTAATTATTTATCAACATGATTAAAAATTATTTCTTCAACTAAAAATTATTTGTCTAACAGATCATATGCATTGGCTATAATTTATTTAGTCTGAGGGTTTTTTTTAATCTTTTGTTCTCTCTAAACTTATTTGAGCTAAATAAGTTGAACTTAACTTTGAGTTCACAGACACATAAATCTGAAACTCTCAGATACTCACATAGTCAACAGGCTTTCTCTTTCATTCTTTAACCTTAGGAAGCGAACTTTTGCCATTGCACAGACCTGCTGCCTCCAAAGAGCCATGCCAATGATGGTTTCTCTGGTTTCTTTGAGGGATGACAAAACTTGTTCCAGCTCAACAATGCCTCCTGTGTCTTTTGCTCCATCAGTTTGTAATTGTCCCCACATTCCTAGATCTAAAACATAAGAGCAGTATTTTGTAAAATACTGTTTTAGCTGTGCATCGTTTAGCTTATCTTGCGATCATCTATCTTTTCAACCAAAGGTGGTAAGGGTCAAAAAGCCAGAAATGTAATGCATAGCCCTATTGGAGCAATGATTGAAGGCATGGGAAAGAAACAAAAAGTATTGATATAATAAAAGAAAATCTTGTGTGTTATGATTTTAAAAGTCCTCTGTCTGCAGCTTTACAGGACTTAATTTATTTTAAGGAAATTAATAAAAAGAAACCTGTTTCCTGAAAGAGACAAACTATCTTAGTATTCCTGACCAAGGTGGGAGAGTTAGCACATATAGAAGCCCCTCCTCTTCCCTCTAAGAACATAAAATGAGAGAGGAAATATTTTTAATAAAGTATGGGTAAAAACAAGATAAAAGTTTTACCTCTTTGAAAGAGAAGTCTAGAGAAAATGATTATTTGTAGACTTCTAAGAAGCTATAAAAGATGTATACCAAAAGTTAAGTGTAATCACTTAAAATGTTCAATTGTATGAATAAAATAGTATAAGTAGGATGTAAGAATGACCCTTGGGATCAATAAAAAACTACCCAAAATTACCAATATAAAATTAAAGAGCATAGTAAAGAGTACACAGTAAGATGATACAAAACCAGAAACAAAGAACTATCTTAGAAGCAACAAGAGAATAAAGATGGAATACTGTCTAAGGAATTATTAATTCGACTTGAGAATAGATTGTTCAACAGCAAGAACTGAATCTTGAAGACACTGTAATAATATCTCCAGAACGCTAAAGAAATATCACATGTTCCCACGTATAAGGGGGAGATAAGAGATCGATACACATGGCCATAAAAAGTAGTACAATGGACATTTGAGACTCAGAAGGTGGAGAATGGGAAGTAGGCAAAAGACTAAAAAATTAATTATTGGGTATAATTTACATTATTTGAGTGACAGAAATACTAAACTGACTTCACCACTGTACAATTCATCCATGTAAAAAAAATTATACTACATAAGTATATGGGGAAAAATTTAAAAAGAGAAGTAATTATCAAGGTAAATTCAAATTTTCTCTATAGCACTTACATTCAGATAATATTACATCATATGTTTATCATCTGCTCCATGAGGTCCTAGTGTACACTGCTGTATTCCACAGAGATAAAATTCATCTGTGCTTTAATTTTTCCCAAGACCAGACTGAATTGTAGCACCAACAAATGCATATTGTCTCATCATTCAAAGCATAATTTCAAGATAAAGTATTTCACAAAAAGAGAAGTCTATAGAAGAATGACTCTCTTTAGATTGTTTTAGAATTTTATAAAAGATTTTTAGAAAAAATTCTCAAATTTATCCTTTCTTTCCTTCTTTTATTCTTTCTTTCTTTCTTTCTTTCTTTCTTTCTTTCTTTCTTTCTTTCTTTCTTTTTTTTTTTTACCCGATTCGTCAAGTGTTGATTTTCCTTCTAATTTCAGGAACACCTCATTCAACGTTGTTATGGAAACACCATAGTTCTCAATGCCTTGGTTAGAACATTTATCAAGATCCCTATAAAGGTCTAAAAGAAGGCACAGAAAATAGAACAGAAAAATATAATATATAATTAGACTGGCAATAACCACTTTTTAAAATGGAAAATATTGATAATGGACAAAATATACTCATCATAAACAAAACTGGGACATAGGTCTTTCCTTATTTCAACAATTGACACTTATCTCAAAGATATTGTATTACTTAATACCCCTCTTTCACTGATTCTAAGGTAAACAGACTTAACACCTTTTAAAAAGTCTGAAATGAGGATGAATCATAAGTGATAGTAAATCATATTTTAAATGGCAGGGTTGGTTCTTTCTGTTTCTTCCTTAGCAGTACGTCTTACAGTTGAGGGTTTCTTAAACATAACAACATATTACAGGTGGTACATGTCAGGTATTCTTCTAGATACTTTATTTATATTTAATAGTTTGATAATAAATTTAAATATATCATTTAATTCTCATAACAACCACAGAAGACTATTGCAATTTTCTTTTTACAAAGGAGGAAACTGAAGTAAAAAAAATAGTAAAACTTGTTTAGGATTATGGAGCTGATAACAGCATAGATGGGGCTTAAATCTAGGCGGTCTCACCATCATCTGGGCATCCAATCACTGCACTTCATTGTCTGGTGCTGTGTTTCTTTACTGGACCTGATCATGGCAGGCTTACTGCTTCAAGTATGCAGCAATGGCCCCAGCATAAAGGTAAACACATTTTCATAGGCTATTCTTAAAAAAGAAAAAAAGCAATATATCCTAAACTTGTGAAAAATGAAACAGAGAATTGGGAGGTTCAAGAGAAACATGGTAACAGCAGGAGTCCTCCAGGCTTTTGTATTTGCAGCAAAGTCATGAATCTTGGAGTGTTTGGCAGCATGCAGGTTGATCTTAACTATCTTCCATAACTTAGATTTTACCATTAGGTTACGGTGTCCATAAAAATATCTACACATTGTGCACAATGTCCTTAGTTCTCCTTCCATAGTCTGGCACTGTTCTAGCAGACTTCTTCCTGCCTTGGCCACACTCTCTCATTCATTCTTGACACAAATTTCCCCAATAATCCTAAATTTACCTTGCTCCCAAACTACCTTGAAGCATGTTTAACATCTATGTGCCCTGGATTACCCGTGGGTGACATGGGGATAGTATAGGTGCTAATATTAGAAATGACCTTGGGAATATTAAATAAGTTAATGCGTGGTGCCACAAAATAGGCAAGCATTAAAATTAACCGTCATTGTTATCACTATCTGTTGTTCATAATGTCATTCTTGAGTCACCTGTGGTCTCTACATTTTGTTACCTGAAAATTTGTTTGTCCTCTCCAAAGGCAAAATATACACAAGTTTTTCTTCACTTTGTGCTGTTAATTTGGCATCAGAGATGTGCTGCTTAACCAGTGATGTTATCCTCTCTGGGTCACACATTTCTTTCAGATGCAAACTAACATTTAAAAAAGTAAGTTTAAGTTATTTTTATCCATAACTATCTTTAAAAACAAATTCCTACCTATGTAGTATGTGCTTGTCACTTCATTAATATTTACAAGCCAAAAATTGCCTAATTTATTGGACAAAGCAAGATATAAAACTTCTGACATAGTCCAAACTGTTTAATGTATATACCATGAGTGAGGAGCTAATGTATAGGATGATTAGAATCAGATAAGAAAACTCAAAGACTCTTATTTGGAGAAAAGAGGTAGTAAGCCAGATTTGTGAGGTAGAGGGGAACGTCTAATTTTGACTAGATCTACTCAAAAACCTAACCTCAAATTCTCCCTTTGCTGTAATGTATGAGGGTTGCAGAAGCTAGGACTTGAAAAAAGAAAAACAAAATATGAAGGTAGTTTTGTAAAGTCATTAAGCATGTGGTTTTAATGTCATGCTATAAAAGGTTCCAGAATTCAGGCGAATTGTTTAGCATCTCTGCATATCCATTTTTTATCTATGAGATGAGATAATACCCAATTCTCAAATGAGCTTCTAAAGACTGGATGAAAAAGTGTATATGACATAGCATGGGACCTTATACTAAGCAAATCCTCGATAGATGCTAGCTAATTTTGTCATTTACTATCCAAAATTTTTCAAGTGAAAGCTAGTCTAACTTTTGATAAGAACATACAAGGTTCTTCATGAACTTATTGGAGTTTAGCAACCCCATTAGTAATCATATCCACTGAATTGTGCTGAGGTGATAGTGTGACGAGACTGTTACCATTGACTAATGATAAAAACCTAAAGAATTTTAATTTAAAAAACTATTCTGTGCCTACAGGCCCTCTGCTCAATACTGTTAGGAATACAAGGCAGGAAGGGGGCAGTAGCATCACTAAAGAAGCTTGCACCCTAATGATAATGTACCTCGGCATATCCTAGACGTGAGTGAAAGGGAGATTGAGTTAATTCAGCTGAGACTTGGCACCTTGTCAATCGTTCATCCACTCAATATTTCTTAGCCTTAACCACGAAGATGGTATTATTATGGCTATTTTATAAATGAAGTTACTGAAGATCAAACAGTTAATTATGAACAACTCAAAATAGTGCTTTCAGGGTTCTACAAAAGAGAATCCTCTTTTAGATTGTTCATTATGAAGAAAATATTCACAGATAAAATCCTTCAGGAATGGGTAAGATCTGAACGTAGCTAAGTGAGTAGAAGTAGGGCAGGTTAGGCAGACACCCTCCCTCCAGCAGAAACAAGGCAGCTCAATGACAGAACATATCCAGAAAACAGTGAATGCTTGTGTTAATTGGAGGGTACTGATTCAATTAGATTGAGCAACCAATAATGACGGAAGGGCAGGTTTGATTAGATTAAGTGCTGAGAGTAAATAATCGGATGAAGAGTTCTGAATTATTTTTTTAAGAAATATTCATATTTAGTACAAAGTATAAGAAGTTCACATTACACCTATAATCTTTATTCAAAGACTCTATTGCTTAGAAACAATAGGATAGATTATTACAACTGTCTGACGTGTGCTATCCTCACTTGTCAAAAATGTATAATGGTAGTAGCGCATTCTTAGAGTTATTTGAAGAATTAAATATGATAATATGGATATTCTATATGGAAACACCTTAGCAAACACCTAAAATGTAGACAATTCTTAATAAGTAATAGACATTACTTAATGCTCATAAGTTAAAAAGAGGAGAAATGAAAGAATAGTGGAGAAAAGGGGGAGAAAATGAAGCAAAGGAGAACAGAGAAGAAGGTCTTGAAATTGTTAAGATGAATAAAAATAAATACAAAAACTATGATAAGATAAAGGGTGGAAATAACAATGATGGGAATATTTTCCAGAATTTTCATTTAAATCAAAATTAATTATTCTTATATTCTCTATATCTGCAAGCTTATATACCCCATATACTCAGAGTGGTACATTCTAGCTAAAAAGAGGGCAATGAAGCCTTAGTTCTTAAATAGCTCTTTTAGAATGAATTTGTGGGTCTACACTGCAATCTACTTGGACATACTGATGCTGATAACACCTGCCCCCAGGTTTCCAGCATGTTGCTCCGACATTAAGGGCTGTACCTTAAATGGTACCCGATACCCCATTTCTTCTTCAGGAACAGTGAAGAGCCCGTACACTTCAGCCTCCCAGTGGATATGAACACCTTCCCGTCTATTTAGAAAGAACAAAAAGATAAATTGCATTAAGGAGTTACTCCTCTACAACTTACAAAAGAACGACTCCATTAACAAATAATGTATTTTAGGAGCACAATACACTAAACTAGATACATCCTAATCCCGGCCACATGTAAACCACTTTCTCTGTCATCCAGCAACTAAAATTATATTCATTGATCCTCTTGCATATTTAGAAAAACTATTGTGTTATCTAGAGGATCTGTTTAAAGACAGCTGGCATTAATGCTAAACAATACAATGATGGCTTTGAGAGTATGTAAAATATGACATATTTTACAACCAGTTAGCTCTGCAATGGGGTAAGAACACTTCCATGGGACAAGGTACTCTGGGGTGCAGACATTCAACACTGTGAGAGCAAAGTCTTCCTGTTGTGGCCCACAGCAGTCCCCAGTGAGACTCAGCTGTGGAGCACACCTAGTGTCCCACTCCACACATGTCCCTGATTCCTCACTAACACACCTGGACAAGCACAGACATCACCAGCCAGGATGTCAGCCTCATCCATGAACTGGGTGCTGAAGAGGATCACTCTACCTGACCTCTTCTCTTTCAGGAGGTTCCACACTCAGTGTCTGGAGAGAGGATCCAGCCCAGCTGTGGGCTCATCCAGCAGCAGAACCTGGACAGCGGGAAAGCAAGTGAAATAATTCTTTTTCAGGCAAGTTTCTTTTTCAAAGCACAGGGGAGAGCACCTCAGTACTTAACACTGCATTGTAAAATTCTCTTACATTTATCATTGGCAAATTAAGTTGCAACTAATAAAATGGTTGCCTAGTCGTCAGCCTGATTTCACCGGTCATTTCAGCTTGACTTACCTGAGGATCTCCTAAAATGGCGGTCCCCAAAGTGAGTTTCCTACTTTGTCCACCACTTAAATTTTGAGCAAGAATGTGTTGAATATTTTCTATGTCTAAGTCCCGTAAAACTTGTCGTACCTAAACAAATAAAGAATAGTTAGTCCAAAACCCAGAATGTTTATTGGTAAACACTATCCTTATTCTGTTTTTTATGAAGGACATTTTGTCTAACCTTTAAACAAAGAATGGTGTAGAAACACCACAAATACATTTGTAATTTTCTAGGTAGCAACTTCACACTCATGGCTGCATGGCGCCTCACTTGTTCATGTACCTGTTGTTCCACCTCATGTGGCAGAATCTCTTTGATTTTAGCAAACAGCCTGAGGTTTTCTTTCACAGTGAGAAAGCCAAACTGCACGTTGGTCTGTGGACAAACTCCAGTGAGCTTTCTGATAGTCTCCAAGTCCCTCATTTTCGAAAGCGTGTGATTATAGATCGTGACCGAACCTACACGCAGAAGGCAGAGAGTGAGCATCATGAGAAATCTGTCATGCTGCGTTGAAGATATTTTTAAGTGGAAGCAATGTATATCAATTATTAGAGTCATTTCAACATACTTTATCTGTAAGAATTACAGATTGACTGATTAAAAATTAAATAGTCACAATAATAGCTGATCCAGCTGGAATGCTAATTCATAAATGAATTATCACAAAGCTACTTGTAAAATACTTAAAACACAAATAATTTTTTCCTAAATAAATAGAATATAATTCAATAAAAGGATAATAAACAAACTTCTAAAAAAATTTCTTTTAAATACCTGGGTATATTGAATAGTTAATGAAACTGGTCATTGAAGAAACCAATAAAATGCACAGTTAATTCTTTCGCCTTTGTACCTATCCTTGGATAACTGTCCTCTCACCTGATGTTGGAACTGACAGTCCACTAAGTATGTTTAACAAGGTGGTTTTTCCAGCTCCACTGTGACCCAGGAGTGCAGTGATCTGTCCTTCATATATGTCAAATACCAGACCTGGCATGATATTAAAAAAAATTACACTCAGATCATACACAGTAACTTATTAGAAATTTTTATAATTTCTTACAGCATAAACACATCTGGTTATTGATAATATTTTTCATAAAATTCTTTCTTTCAAAATAATATTTCATTTGATACACATTTTATAGTTGTAGCATAGCTGATGATGGGTCATTATGTGATGAATGATTTTTGAATAAAAGCAGTTTTACCACTAAAGACAGCCTGCCTGTAATAAAGCCAGGTTTAGGATTTAGGACAGAGATGTAAGGAGTTGGATATAAAGAATTTCTTGATACTACCATACACATTTCAAACCTGCAAGCTTCTTAATGTTACAGACAGATTTTCAAGATTGTCATATAGGTTTTTATTTACTTGGGAGGAAATAGAACATGTTCAGGTAAAGAAGAGTCATGCCATCTGGAATCTCTGTTCTTACTCCCACAGAGATGCTGCAACAGTGAAGTGGTCACTAAGCCAAGCAGCCATGTTAAATGTGGTGTTTGATTACCTTTCAAAGTTTCTATTTTTTCACACTTTCCTGCATATTCTTTTTTAAGATTTTTGATTCTGAAAAAAGAGGAAAATGATTTTAGGAAATTGTGGAGATGAGTAGAGGATTAATCAATCAAGTCTTCAAGGCCGGAGCAAAGCCTCCAAGAAAATCTGGGCTTTCACACAGACACTGACAGAAGCACACAGGCATCTCATTACAAGCCGTGTTTCTGATCATTGAAAGGCCTCGATGTG
Organism: Loris lydekkerianus; assembly: GCA_963574355.1. Classification (NCBI taxonomy): domain Eukaryota; kingdom Metazoa; phylum Chordata; class Mammalia; order Primates; family Lorisidae; genus Loris; species Loris lydekkerianus. The sequence goes on along the minus strand of CAUYPK010133774.1, from coordinate 3,279 downwards.
GAGGGCGTGGCTAGTACATGGAAATATGTTGCTGTAAGGATTGTGACAAGTGATTTCATATGAGGAAAGCTGGAGATTAAGTCAACAGGGAGGAGATACTATGGTGGAGAAAAGAAAAGAAATAGCGCAGCAAAACAGAAGGATCAGGGCTTTGGAGTCAAAATGTTCTGGGTGAAGCCACAGGTGTGCTGCACACTAGCTCCATTACAAATGCTGTGTGCGTGAAATCCACTGAGTTGAGTTCTTCAGCAGTAAAATGGGGATGACAACATTAACTATCATATGGGATTGAACTGTAGACTAAATAAGACAATATATGCAAGAAACAAAATGTTTGGAACATAATGACCCTCCAGAGGAGATGAGAGAGGAGGATGAAGACAAGGAAAAGAATTTAAAACAAAGACTTTTTTTTTTTTTTTTACATAGTGCATAGAAAAAGATTTAATATGAATTGAGGCTGTAGTATAAACCAGAATCTGTGCGTTTTTCCAGCATTATTTTCTCACACTATCACAACAAACAAGCAGATGGGTTGCATAAGCCTGCTTGTGCTCTTATAACAGAATACCAAAGTATTGGATGGCTTGAAAATAGACATTTCTTTCTAACAATTCTGGAGGTTGGGAAGTCCAAGATCAACATATCAACAGATTTGACTTCTGGGAGGGCTCTCTTGCTGACTTGCAGGCAGCAACCTTCTTGTTGTTTCATCACATGGCAGGGAAGAGCTCTCTTGTGTCTCTTCTTATAAATATAGGAATCCCAATGTGAAGGCCTCACTCCTATAATCTTACATAACCCTAATTATCTCCCAGAGGCCTCATTTTTTAAACACCACCACTTTAAGGGTTAGTGTTTCAACATACAGATTCTAAGGGAACACGATTCAGTCCATAAAATAAGTACAGTCCAGTCAAACATGGAAGTATTAATAACTATGAGAAGAGGGACATTCAGCTGCAATAGCTTTAGAGTTAAGCATATGTGGGTTCAAACACACATATGAACCCAAACATATATGGGTCTCTTTCTAAGCTATATGTCCTTGGGCAAACTGCTTGGCTTTTTCTGGCCTCTCTTCAACTATCCTTTTTTTTTTTTTTTTTTTTTTTTTTTTTTCAGGCAGTAACAGGTATCAGTTTACCTATTCCCTCATTTAATCTAAGCAAAATTAATGATTTTTTTTCCATATATTTTGATAAAATTTAGCTTGATTTTAGATTAGGTAGAATCTACTCTGTGGTTGGTGCAATAATGCATTTTAATTTGTCATTTCATTCTTTGGCCTTCTATACTGAGAGGTAATGATGAGCCCATCTGGCTTGGACTCCAGGAAAAATGATTCAGAGGTTCAGAACTCTGTGAACTGGTCTTCAGGATGCAGGACAGGCCACAGCAACAAAATGAGACAGGCAGTCTTGAGTAGCCATGCTACAGAGAAAACCTTCTAGGCTATCTTGACAGTAAACTACATGAGACTCTGACTACAATGCCTCCACTCATTGAGGGGAATAATTTTATAGAATATAAGCCTAATCTTGTTACTCACACTTCAGAAACCTTCACTAACTTTCTCCTTGCCCACTGAGTAAATAAAAACACCTTCCTTCATCATTCAAGGCTTTCTATGACTTTTCTGATCGGACCTGATTCTGATGTGGGCACCAGAAAGAACATAAAACTTAGAGTTCCAGAATAGAGGGAGGTCACAATTTCTGAGAACAGAACAGCAACTCATGAGAATGAGAGAACACTACTCTCTGTCATCTGTTCATATTGGACCTGTGTTTTAACAAACGAAATGTATAGAGACTGAAATATACTATTGTAAATGTTCAGAATCAAAATACATTAGTGGAGGGGTGGATCAGAAAGACTTTATTGAGGGTGAGATTAACAAAACATTGAAGGATTAGCAAAATTTGACTAAGTATCTGGGAAATTCTAGATTCCTAGCTATTTGAAAATCAAGGTAACTAGCATTGAGCAAAGAGCTTATATCTTTGCAGAGGGAAGATACGGCACTAGTGTCCCCAGTTTCTCATGTTTCCCTCCCTTCTCTCTGAAATGTCTTTCCCTTTTTATGTATTATTTGGCATTTTTCTCCCCATCTTATTATGAGTCAGGAAAGGAAAATAAAAGAGACAAAGTGAATTACCAAAAACAAAGGTGCAGGAAGCAAGGGAGGTGATGGCTGTGTTTGTCACAAAGAGACTGGCAGACAGAAAAAAACATGAAGAGGAGAAACCAGAGTGATAATGAGGAAAATGTAAATTTGAAGATTGCTGATGGTTGTTGCTATACCATGTAAATGGAAATATTAATTCTGAGAATGTGAGGAAACAAAATACAACATATAATCAGTATTTCATGAGTGCAGGAGGCTAAGCACAAATGGTATCAAATCTTTGCACATTGTGTTTTTCCTGATGGAGTGCTGGTCTCTGCATTCGCAACTCCATGGAATTTGTTACCTGATGCCTTCTTTTCCATGGAATTCTGGAGACATTGGTTCAAAAGAGTCATCAGATGAAGGGTCAGAATTTATTTCATTCTCAAGGGCCACGTGATCAGGTCTTTGATGTTGAAACCAAAAAGAAGACTTCAGGAAAAACAAGGGAGAACGTCGATGTCCATACTCGGCTACATGAGCAGGAGGCAACTGAATAACGTGTCAGTCATCACTTCCACAATCATAGGCACCTAGGGCACCATGAGATCAATCTGATGATACTAAGCCTGAACTCGTGATATCATAGAAAGTCTTAGAAAGTGACTCTATAAATGAATGCAGAATATCATTGGACTTCTCCTAGAAATTTTTTTAGTGCTTGCTAATTTATTTTTAATACATTGTAGAGTAATGTTAAAGAAATGTAATTGATAATTGTGTTGAATACTTCCTACACAAAACTTTGTCAAAATACAATGTCAATGCCAGGTAGAGAAGAGTATCAAAAACCAGCATGAAAAAGGTCGCTAGGATGAGGTATGGGTTGTCCAAAGAATACAAATGGGCATCAGCATTCACATCATAGTCCAAATGTATGAGCTGAAGTAAAAAGGATAAGTTGAATTAAAAAGGCTACTACAGCATTGAGAATTATTATTGTCTTACTTCTGCACTGGCTTTACCAAGATAAGGCATGATTCCTGTGTTTACACAGCTCAGACCTACCAGAAGATAACTTCAATAGCAAGGGAATTATCCAGCTGAAAGCAAGTTGGGAAAGTAATGGACGTTGGCTCTGAGAACTAAGGAACCCACAGGCAGCA
>CAUYPK010133772.1:0-22219 GCA_963574355.1 Loris lydekkerianus | reverse complement strand
AAATGCCAGTAAGGCTTTTTTAACAATTGTTTTGAAAATTTTTAAAACAGTCTTTGAAAATAGTGTTTGGTGCCCCATGCCCAAATTAGTGTACAAAGCTTTTATTTATTAAAAAAAAAAAAAAAAAAAAAAAACAACTAGGTATGCTTATGTATGTAAAGTACCTGGTACATGATGCTAGGCAAATAAAAGATGCTCAATCATGTTCTCTTCCTGCATGTTCCTCATCATCCATGCTCTTGAAGTCATGGATGAGAAAGGAATTGCCAATGAAAAGGAACTGATGATACCATAGAAAGACTTCTGAAATTGTCTTCCTTCTAAGCCCAGGTTGCTATTTTAACACTGTGAGGCTTTAAACTAGTGATGAGCCTTGAGAAAATCACTCAACTTCTCTGAACCTTATAAATTGAATATATTCAATTAGATCCTTCATAATCTTAGTTATATCTTTAAAGAATCCCTATCCCTGTCTGGGCATGGTGGCTCACAGCTGTAATCCTAGCACTCTGGGAGGCCAAGGCAGATGGATTGCTTGAGCTCAGGAGTTTGAGACCAGCCTGAGCAAGAGGCAGGCCCCATCTCTACTATAAATAGAAAAATGAGCCAGATGTTGGATGCACACCTATAGTCCCAGCTACTGGGACTGAGGCAAGAGGATTGCTTGAGCCCAAGAGTTTGAGGTTTCTGTGAGCTATGATACCACAGCACAATACCACAATACCGAGGGTGACAGGGTGAGACTCTGTGTAAAAAAAAAAAAAAAAAAAACCTATCCCCACTAACAATGCAGCTCAAAAGACACTAGAGATACCCCTAAGTTTTCCATCTCCCAGGTCAACTCCATTGGAGGCAATTTTTTCCCCAGATTATCTGTTCATCTAAGTACTTCTATGTACCCCTAGGAGTTTTAGGTACATCTTCAATGGTACAACATTTTGTATCTTGAGACTATTCAGGATATAAAGCCTTCTGAGATTCTCGAAGACTGCCCTGGAAATTTGGAAATGCTTAATATTTATAACTTAATTTGTCTAAAGGAGGAATTTCCCAATATGCATAGGTCTGATAGTGCTCACAGGTTGAGCAGGACAGGGCTGGACTGTGAGGGCAGCTTAAGGTCATGCTCAGGTACGTGACATTGCTGACATTGTAGCCCTGCCAACTGTCTATCTGGGTGGAGCTGGCCCTGATCCCTGGCACAAGTTGATAACTTGACAGCTGGGAATGTGTAATCTGGGCACAGATGAGGTGATAAGAAGCCAGTGCTTGGGGTACCCTAAGATAGTTCACTGTATCCGTCACGGAAAAATCTCCAGCCTTGATTGGTAGGTCCGATAGTTGGGCATGCATTCCAGCCCAGTCCGTCACCCATTTGTTCACTCAGCAAACATTTGTTGAGGGTCCTCTGTGCCTCAGCTATTATAGGAGAACTGGTAAATAAATTAGATTGCCTCCAGAGCAGAGCCTGCACTCTACGTTTCTTCCCTGGGTTGTCAAGGGAACGATCTTTTGATCTTTTTGAAAATATGTGCCCCCATTCTAAACCCACACTGATGGGTTGAGTTGTTGAACCCCTTAGAGAGCAGAAATCCAGTTTCCTTCTCTGCCATAATCCTGATCTTTTTTTTTCAGGTGCCATTTTTCTCCCAGAACTGAACAGAGATACACAGTAAACCATTTGGATTCTGCTATCATGCCACAGCTTCCCTCGCCCCAAGATCTTGCCAGGGCTGGGCCAGATCTATTTACACAGAAGGTCCTTGATTGGGGCAGCTCATCCGTGGGGAGGACATTTGTTTATTTCACTCATCCAGGCAGTTTCTAACAAAGGCAATAAGAATGAAAATAAACCAAACATCTGCCAGAGTTTAGATTGAATGAGGACACTGCACGGAGAAGGGGTGGGGAGAGGAAGAGAAGGCAGCGCTGGAGATCGGAGACAGTGTCCCAACATCCTCACAAGAAGAGGAGCAGGATCAGAGTCCTGTCGCAAACTATACAGTCTTGCAGATTTGAGACTGAAGTTGAACAAGCCTGACAAAAAGGTTCATCAAATCCGAGGAGGAACCTCGCATCGATTGGATCTCATTAATCCCCACACCAGTTTATTGCTAATCCTAATCAATTCAGCCCACCATGTGGCACTTTCGTCTCTCCACACTTGCCTCTGCTATCTATCTATCGGTGGCCTGACTTCATTTCCCGAAATAATGTCACAGTTCCTGTCGTGCCGACAACTGGCTGTCTGCTGGGAATCCTAAAAGCCCCGTAGGTGGTGAGCCGGACAGCAACTGGCGACTCTCATTTACCAAAGGCCTTTCTATTTTTAATTTTTTGAAAATATTCCATGCTAAAGTTTCCTTTCTCTCCCTCCCACCCTTTGTGGTATTTTTAGGCCACGCAGGCTCTTCAGAACGAGTGTCTAGCTTGCTGGGCACTGCAAATAGATTTTCCCCTCACCTGCCAGTCACGGTGTACTACAGGCACATGTCATGTGGAGAGCTGGTCCTTTTACTCCAGCCTTTCACATGGGCTTTGCTTCTGCGTGCTGCTAATCTGTCTAGAAATCAAAGATGCACCAGCCTCAAAGGGGAGGCCCTGGCCCACAGCTGCCTGCCAGGGTTATTATGAAGACACATCCATCGTGTACCGAGAGCTTGCTGGGTGCAACTGGCAGCAGACATGGGGAAGCCAGAGATCAGGGATCTGAGCAGGGAAAGGCGATTTGGGTGAGAGGAGGGTGGTAAGGGGCACAAGAGATCAGGACTTGAAAGATGAAAGCACCCTGGGGTGGCTTCAGTCGTGACTGCTTTGGGACAAGGACAGACACAAGAATTAGCAGAGATGCTGCATGTAGGAGACCAAAGGTCCACCCAGCCCAGGGTCTCTTCTGTCAGGCGAAGCTCTGGAGCTTCTGTGGGCAAGAGAGAGGGGCAGAACTAGCTTGAGAGGCATTCTTTTCTACATCGCCCTCCCCATCCCTCTTGCAGGGCCAGAGAGAGGCCTGGCAGCTGCCTGGCCCTCCCTCAAAAACTACTAGAAAAGAGTAAATTACAGAATCTACTAGGGCAGTGGTTCTCAGAGAGTGGTCCCCAGACTGGCAGCATCAGCATCACCTGGGAATTTGGTAGACACGCAGTTCCTCAGGCTCCATCTCAGACCAACAGAATCAGACATTTGGGGAGTGGGGCCTCTTGTTCTGGGTTTTAACAATCCTGCAAGGGCTTCCATTGCACATTCAAATTTGATAACCACTGTGTAAGGGAAAGAAGGCAAGCATATCCACTGAAGAGTCAAATGAAGGAGAAATTTTTAAGTGTGTAAGGAGATGGGATAGAAATGTTGGGGTATTTCTGAAATGAAATGGAAATGGATGGAAAGAACGCCATCAATATCTTTAAAAGCATGGCCGTAGACCAGAAGAAAAACAAGAATAAATAGTTAACTTAATGTTATGTTAACAAGACCCTATTTGACATTTCCCTTAGGGATGAGGAGTGGATTTTCAGTTGAAAAACTATCTGTAGTCAGCTGGGGCCACTGCATGGTGTTTTGATCATGAAGGGACTATCCCCATAGACCATGCATGCCTGAATTTGCCGAGTCTCCCTAAAAATTGTGGTGAAAAGTCATCTACATGTGTTATAATGATAACTGATATTGCTAAAAGAAAAACTTGCAAGGACAGCATCTAAATTAAAATTCTTGAGTGCTGAGAGAGAATAAGGTAGAAGACTCTCCTCCTTACTCTCAGATCATGGCCTTTCTTGTCATTTACTGAGAAAATTGATGTTATCAGCCCACATAAGCCTACCTCCAACTATCTTCATCTCCCTGAGTCTCTACCCTCTGCTCCTCATTCTCTTGTGTAAGACCTTTCCACAGTGCCAACTCTTTCTCTTGTGTCCTGGAATTCCATCATCTCTCACCTCCTTAAAGATACCCCTCCTACGAACATCAATCTTTTCTCCTGACTGGGTAGTACCATCTGCATAGAAACATCCTGAACTGTTGCCCACCTTTAACAATCCTTCTTGACCCCATCATTGCCTACAGCTACCCTCAATGTTGTAAGTTAAAGTGAAATATAGTCATGCACTATATAACATTTCAAGCAGCAATAGAGCACGTATACCATGGTGGTCCCATAAGATTACTATGGAGCTGAAAAATTCTTAGCACCTAGTACATCGTAGTGGTCATAACATCCACTGCAACGTAGTATCTTCTCGGTGTTGGGATAGGTTTAGGTACACAGATACTTTACCAGTGTGTTACAATTGTATACAGTATTCAGTACAGTCACATGCTGTACAGGTATGTAGCCTAGGAGCAACGGCCCAGGTGTACCATCCAGGTTTACACATGTACACTCTAGGATGTATACCCAATGATGAAAGCACCAAATGATGCATCTCTCAGAACATATCTCCATTGTTAAGTAATGTGTGACTACACAGAGTATCCCCAAAAGGCACCATACACAGGGAAATGGGATATTATATAAAATTTTACGAAGAGGCTGCCAACATGTTGAGAATATTTTGTAAATATTTTATAAAATTTTGTAATGAATATTTTGAAAAATAAAGGTACATTCAGCTACAATTTCCCATTTTCTTCCCTACGTATGAAGAATGGTGCCTCGTATGGCACCTTTTGGGATACCTGGATGTCTAAGCTTGCTCTCTCCACTGTCTTTTCTAGCTTTTCTGAATCCCTTTTCAATCAACTTTCCATCCCCATACATTCCAGTAAAATTATCCTTCTTTAGGTCACTAGCTACCTCCATGTTATCCCACACAAAGATCTGCACTCTGCCTCATTGGGCTCAACATCTCAGCACTATGTGACATACTTCTCACCCCCTGGGCCACTCTTTTTCTGTCTCTTCCCTTAATCCTCCTCCTAAACATTGGAATGCCCTAGAACACTCCTTGAGCCTCTTCTCTACTCTATATGTACTTCCCTAGATGAGCTCATCAAGAATCAAGGCTTTAAATACAATCCACTAGGAAATCAAGAATCATCCAGAATTCAATCATGTCTTGCCATCTCCATTGCTGTCATCCTGGTCCAAGCTGCCATCATCTCTCATCTGGACTATTGAAGTATCTTCCACCTGTCTTTTAAATTGGTCCTTTTAAAAGGCAGGTCAGATCATGATGCTTTGCTACTCAATATCTCTTCAAGTTGTCCCACCCCACAAACAATAAAATACAAATCTATACCTAAACCCATAAAACCCTATATGACCCCACCCACTTCCTCTAGAACCTCATCTCCTACCAACTTCCCCATTAGGCTCCGGCTGCTCTGGCCTCCTTGATGGTCCCTATATCTGCTAAGCTGCTTCTTCAGGACTTTTGCATTTTCTCTGCCTAGAATGCTCTTCCCCCTGATATTTACATGTCTTCCTTCCTGACTTCATTCATCTTCTGCTCACATTCCCAGAGAGGTCTTCCAAAACCTTCCTATCTAAAGTCATCCACACATCCCAAGTCTATCCAATCCTACCATCTATCCTTCTAGCCTGCATTGGCTTTCTTTATAGCCCTTATCACTACCTGGCATGTTATATATTTACTTGTTTATTCCCTTTCTTTCTCATAGAGAATAAAAGCTTGTGTACTTCAACATCCAGAGCAGTATCTGGCACACGGTAGATTTCTAGTAACATCTTATTGAGTGGAATAATAAATAAATGAACCAAGGGCTCTAATCTTCTCTGAGGTCTTTTCTGCCCTAGAAACTTGACACTCAAGAAGACATTTACCTGTTCCCTGGGAAATTCTACATATTTCTCCATGGCCAAGTGTGGAATTCTGATGATTTATGATGATCCTCATCTTTTGGTTCACATTGAAGTCTGCTATGGAGCTTTTAAAAATATGAATGTCTGGGCCCCATCCCAAGGATATTCTGATTAGGATGGTCAGGATCAGAACACTGACAAGGAGACTCGAGAGTGTAGTGTAGTGATCAACAGCATGGACTCTGAAGCTATGCCTTAAGTATTGCATCTTGACCCTATCATAGCTCTATATGGCCCTGTCATAGCAGGTGACTACACCATTCTGAGTCTCAGTTTTCTAATATTGAACATGGAGATAATAAGCATACTCCTACCTCATAGGGTCATTGTGATAATTGATATAAACACCTTAGAACAAACAATGCCCAACCTGTAATAAGCATCAGTATTACTGTCTACACTTGATAAGTTTCTTGGGTGATTCTGGTGTGCATCCAGGTTTGAGAATCATTTAGACTCTAGATGCTACTAAGTAAGTATAGGTCTCCATGAGGAGTAGGGCAAGCCAGACGCTAAGGGGAAGCATGAAGGCACATATTGAGCTAGTTTCTGAATAGGATTGAGTGGATCATGGGACAAGGCACCATGTACTCCTAGGGGCATTCAGGAGCTCTGCAGCTGGTATAGAGAAATTAGATCCTTCTGAATCATATTCTAGTTAGTTATTCTTGCCCACCTAACCAGTTCAAAGGTAAATGAATTGTCATTTCCAAAGATCCATGTGATGTGCTCACAGCTGCTGGGGCCTCGGGAACATCACAAGGTTTCTAACCAGGCCCTTCTGTAATAGGGGATACAGTAGGCAGTAGTAGCCCATCCCCCAAGACTCACGGAGCTCCCATGCTCCTCACAAAACCCTTCCAACCTGCTCCTTCATGTCAAAATTTCCTTTAGTAGGAGACACAAAAGATGCTTATAATGCATATACCTCTGGAAGACACACAGATAGATATTAATTGACAATAAGACATTTGATAAGAAAAGCTTAGACTTTCTGCAAGGGAGGTTTTTTGTTTGTTTGTTTGTTTTTTTCAGTTTATCGCCTGGGCTGGGTTTGAACCCACCACCTCTGGTATATGGGGCCAGCGCCCTACTCCTTTGAGCCATAGGCACCACCCTACAAAGGAGGTTTTGATAAAAAAAAAAGGCACTACTATGCTCACAACACTACCCCACCCAAAACCCTGACAGATATTTAGTATCCAGGGGAGTTCACTCTGCTGGTTCCTACCCCTAATGGAGACCACTATGGCTGGGATAAGTCACACAGAGAGTTGCAATATGAATGTCATGGTCATGATTTAGACTTTTCTAAGTCACTTCATTCTGAGGACAAGGGGTTTCATTAAGCTCAAGCAGAAGTGGCAGGGCTGGCACAACCTTTTGGTCCACCTGCAAACAAAAGCAAGGTTTTATCTACTGATGGCCAGGGTAAGGCATGTGTATAATTCGCCCTCACAATGAAAAATTATTTATTGAGCCCCTGCCATGAACCAGAATGTAGTAAGGATGACAACGTGGCAGGAGTTCAGGAACTGACTCTCTCCCTGTGTGCATCTTCTGGGAAAATACTCCCCTTGCTTTACTCAAATGATTTTCCAAGCCCATCTTTTGAAGACCCAGATCTAGGGTCATGCAGAAAAATCTGTTGTATTTTATCTGAAGCTGATGGAAATGCTTTCGCTTCTCCCTGCCTCTGGTACTCCTCCATCTGCTCATCAGTTCTCCCACACATCTCTCCCTTCCAGCTCCTTCTCTGAATGCCTGAAGTTCCTGGAGGACCCCAGATCCTTGTCTATCTCTCCAGGGCTGAAACAGCTTTCTGCCTGTCGGCCTGGCTGTCAGAATCCAGGTTACTTCTTTATCTCCTTGTGGGTCTTCCTGTGCTCTCTGCCCTTGCAAATTCACTGTGTGAGCAGAATTGTACCCAAGACTTGGAAAGGATCAGTCTTATAGGCTAAAGTTCCCAGCCTTAACTGGTTGCTTTCTTTCTTTTAGAGATTTTTCAAGAACAATCTTAAGTCATACCCCTGTAACTTTCCTGGGCCCTTTGTTTATGCCCATATCTCTCTATTTGCCCTGATTGGCTTTTTCTCAAGGTTTAAAAAAAGGGCTACAAGCCATGCCCCAGGTCTGATTGCACCTAAGCAGCTCAAGTACTCATGACATTATCTGGATCCTGGAAGTGAAGAAGCCAACTTCAGCCACCCACATAGGGTATTGCTTGTGTTGGTGATAGGAGCTACCATGTTCTGTGTACCCATAAGAGGAAAATTAGAGAGTCAGGCACTTTAAACAGATGACTCCCATTTAATCTTCTCTGCCTCCCTACGAAATAGATACTGTCATCCTCATTTCATAGGTAAGGAACTGAGGCAATGGGAAAGGAGGAAACTTGTCCAAAAGCATAATGTGAGCCAATGCTTTTGGCCACTACATTATTCTACATTTTGAAGGCTGCTGAAAAGCCCGTGCTTCAATGTGATCTTTGAATGATCTCTTCTCTACTGTATGCACACAATGGAGCAAGCACAGGGGTACACACACACACACATGCACTCACACTTAGCACACTCCTATTTCACTAAAGTCAATAAGTATATCTGGAAGATATAAACCCAAACAGACTCTTAAGGGAATAGTAAGAACTTCCTAACTTATCTCAGAAGAAGTTCTGGTATAGAATAAGTACTGAATCAGGAGTCCAAAATCCTGGGTTGAGTTTCCTGTGGCCACTTACTAACCCCATGACTTCATATTCCTTTATCACTTCAAGCCTCAGCTTCTTTATCTGTAAGATGGGAATTGTGATACCTTCCTCACCTGCCTCATGAGGAAAATCAATTACGATAGTGGTGGGGGGAGGACTCGGAAGACTTCAAAGTGCTTTGTCAATACACCTGTCAAGAGAGAAGCCAATAAGTGCCTTGGTGCATTTAAGTTATTATGACTTGGCCAGTATAAATATCACAATCACAAACTCAAAATTATAACCTTAAAAAATTTCCTATAAACTGGACTTAAATTCTACCAGGGGCTCCCATCTGTCTGATGCTTTTGGCATAGTCTGAGCACTAATAGGCTGTCAGACACTTCAGTGATTTTCTCAGTCATCCAGATTGAAGCTCAAACAAACTCAGAATTCCCTGTGCTGTCCCTTCTCCTTCTCCTGGGCTAGAGCTCAGCTTGTGTCTTACCCAAATGCTGTCTCAGTATCAATAGGAAGAGGTGCCTCCATCTGTCTGTCTTTTGAGATGTGCCTATGTCCTCATTCTTTGCCTGGCTGGGCTGTCCATTCTCTGCTGAAATGTTCCCTGCATATTATTGTATTTTTTCTCTCTCTCTCTCCTCTCCACTCCTTTTAGCTCTTCTGCTCCACTCACTTCTTTCCCTCACCTATGAAGATGGATTTATTTCAAGATCCAGTACTTGGTCCTCTACCATTTTTTTCTATATCCCTTCCCTTAAGCAATTTGTCAACCTCCTGACTCGCTCACCTTACATATAAAGGTGAAATCTCCAAAACAAAGCTCTGCCCCTAATTCCCCCCAGCCAGAGTCATCGTGGAATCATCGTTTGGTGCTGGAAGGAACTGCTTTCCTCCAGGACTTGGCATCTCCAACTGCCTGATGGACATCTCCAGACCCTAGCTCCTTCTCAATCACCCTGAATTCTCTATAGCTACAATCAGGCTGATCATCCATTCCCCAAAGAGCCAGTTCTGCTCTGTACTGTCTTACAGTATCCAAGGGAAGTGCTGTTACCTTAGCTACTCGGGTTCAAAAGTTGGAGCCTCTCTGAATTACTCTTTATTTCTCTTTCCCAACATCAGCTTAGGCCTCATAATATTCAGTTCTCACCATTTAAAATCTCTGGAATCTGTTTTTCCTTTCTGTTCACACGTACTGGCACAACTAGTGTTCAGACAATTATTACTTCATGCCTCAATTACTAGACTCCTATCCTGACTTGCAACCAATTAAAATGCTTCCTACCCAGCAAGACTCTTAACTATTTCCCTGTGACTTCCCGATCAATATTTGTGGAAACATAAGAGGTTCTTAATGGGTGGCATAGTATTCCCAGGTGAACTCTAAGCAAAATGGTAAACCTTCTGGAATTGTGCAAAATATTACTTAAGCCAGATGATTCAAAATTTGACTTTAATGCAAATGTTTCTCAGAGAGGGAGCATGTCAACTTAAACTCACACCTAAAATTCAGTGGCTCATGTTAAGACTTCTCCTGAGACCACCTTTGAAGGGAGAGAATGAAGCCCCTGGGGTCTGAGGGTTGATTCTTGGTTCATCCTCCTTTTCTACCTGAATACCCTCAGTAGCCTTTGAATTCCTTGCTTGGACTGTAATCAGTCATACATTCTTTCTTTACTCATTCATTCATTGTATGCATGGAACACATAGTATGTACCAGAATTTTACATATATCATTTCATTTTAATCTTCATCACAAGTCTCTATTGAAGACTTTATTACAGCAATTTTACAAATGAGGATATTGAGGTTTAAAGAGGTACATTCCTGTCTGGAGGTCACACAGCTGAACAGAAGGGCTGGGATCCAAATTCTGGGTAGCTTCAATGCTCACATTCTTTCTAAAACACCTTCTTACCCAACCTTCTGCATGCCAGGCATTGGCCTAGCCCTAAGAATAGAAGAATGAACAGAATTAAATTAAGTAATATATGTTAAAACACCTGGCACTGGGCTTACCCAAAGTAGGGATTCAAAAGTACTTATTACTAGTTTCGACTGAGTATTGAGTACATGGCATGCTTGTTTGTTTTTCCATTCTTGTGATACTTGACTTAGGACAATGTTCTCTAAATCCTTCCAGATTGTCACAAAAGATACAAAATTTCCATCTTTTTGTGGCTGATGAGTATTCCAGGGTATACCTATACTACAGTTCATTGATCCATCCATGGGTTGAAAGGCACTTGAGTTGTTTCCACATCTTTGTGTTTATGAATTGAGTTGCTATAAACATTTGAGTGCAAATGTCAGTATAGTAAAATGACTTTTTTTCTTTTGGGTAGATACCTAGTAATGGGATTGCAGGATCAAATGGAAGGTCTACTTTTAATTCTTAGAGGATTCTCTATACTTCTTTCCATGAAGGCTGTACTAGTTTGCAGTCCCACCAACAGACAGTACATGAGTGTTCCCTCCTTTCCACACCCACGCCAGCATCTGCGACTTTGGGACTTTGTGATGTGGGCCATTCTCCCTGGAGTTTGGAGATACCTCAGTGTAGTTTTGATTTGCATTTCTCTAATGATTAGGGACAATGAGACTTTTTCATGCGTTTGTCGGACATTTGTCTGTCCTTATAAGAAAAGATTCTGTTCCTGTCTCTTGCCCAGATTTTAATGGGGTTGTTTGCTCTTTCATTCTTGATTTGCTTGAGTTCTTTATAAACTCTGGTTATTAACCCTTTGTTAGACTTGTAACATGCAAATATTGTCTCCCATTCTGACATCTGTCTCTTTGCTTTGTTGATTGTATCCCTAACTATGCAGAATTTTCTTAACTTGATCAGGTCTTTTTATCTATTTTTGTTGTTGCTGTGATTACCCATGGGGTTTTCTTCATAAATTCTTTTCCTAGGCCAATGAGATTAAGAGTTTTTCCCATACTTTCTTCTAAAGGTTTTGTAGTTTCATGTCTTCAATTTAAATCTTTTATCCATCATGAGTTAAATTTTTATAAGTAGTGAGATATTCAAGTCTAGTTTCGATCTTCTACATGTGGCTTACTAGTTCTCCCAACACCATTTATTAAATAGGAATTCTTTTCCTCATTGTATGCTTTTATTTACTTCATCAAAGAACAAATGGCGATATGAGAGTTGTTTCATCTCTGATCTGTTTCATCTGTTTCATGGATCTCTATTTTTATGCCAATACCATGCTGTTTTGATCACTATAGACTTATAGTATAACCTGAAGTCTGGTAACATGATGCCTCTAAATTTGTTCTTGTTTTGTAGAACTGTATTGGCTATTGGTTTGTTTGTTTTTTCTGGTTTCATACAAAACATAAAAACTATTTTTTCAAGATCTTCAAAATATGACATTGGTATTTTAATGGGGATTGCATTAAATCTGTAGATTGCTTGGGGTAGTATAGACATTTTAACAACGTTGATTCTTCCCAGCCATGAGCACGGTATATTCTTCCATTTGTTAACAACCATTGCTATTTCTTTTCTCAGGGTTTCGTAGTTCTCTCTGTAGAGATCCTTTACATCCTTTGCTAGGTATATTTCAAGGTATTTCATTTTCTTTGATGCTACTGTGAAGAGTGCTGTATCTTTGATTTGATTCTCAGCTTGCCTGTTGTTGGTATATATGAAGGCTACTGATTTGTGCACATTGATTTTATACCCTAAGATGTTACTATATTTCTTGATCACTTCCAGGAGTCTTAAGGTTGAGTCTTTGTGATTTTCTAAGTTAGTAGATTAACAACTACAGGCCCACATGAGAGAAAAACTCAATTAAATTCAAGAAGGGGTGGAGGAGACTTGGTAAGTTCTCCCCGAACAGGTACAGTGCATGGGTATAAGGCACACTTCCTGCAAGAAGGACACCACTACAGCTCAGACTTGACCTTACAAAAGCAAACAATGTAACGTAGTCAGACCCTTATATTAATCCAATTTTTTTTTTTTTTTTTAAAGAAAAAGCCCTGACAAATAGAGCCAGGGAAGGCAATGGAAAAGAAAATGTTTGTTAAAAGAATAACTATTTATAAAAATAGTACTGAGCAGTCAACCTAAGGAACTCACGGTGTTATAAGAGAAGGTCATGTAAGATGGCAAGGCAGTGAAGAGGAAGATCTGACTCTTGGGTACAATGGAGTTGCTCACTGTCCAATTGAGGAGGACAAGCAAGTAACCAACTGAGTACTGTGTGCTAGAATAGTGAGCAACTTGATGCTCAAGGGTTGACCTCTGTCAGTTACCCTCCCTGATAACAAATAGCTATTAAATTAATACAGTCGATAATTTTACTGATCAAATTGAAACTAAGGAAAGAGAAGAAAGATAAGTTGGTAACCATGGACCACTCTGGGTGGTGACATTATATATAGCTTTCCCCACTTCTGTCTTCTTTACATATTTAAGATTCTACAGTGATGATGTAGGACTTTTATCCTCAGAAAAAGACATTATCTAAAGAAACAGAAGTAGAGGCAAATCCCAGTGTCAGGGGTCCAGAATCTCACCTTTCTTCTATCACAGAAGGTCACACTTTCATCATATAATGTGTCCTTGAACCCAGTGGAGCTATAACTGATTGTTAGGGAAATCTTTTCTCACAGATAAACACCCTACCATTCCGAAGGGCATGACACCCGACTACATGGACTACATAGGGTAGCAAAAGTCGAACATAACATTTTAGCCAAAGTCAAGTACAATTATAAGACTTTATTAAGAAAGCTCCCACCCGATAGGAGCCTTAATGCTGTTTCTAAGCATTTAGCATAATTCCTTTCCTGCCAAGGATGTTGGTGGGTTCTTTATTTCTCATTTGATCTTTTCAGGGCCAACCTGGTTTCTTTAATTAATTGTTCTCTCATTCTTCCCTCTTCTAGCAAGGAGCCTCAGACTGCTACTAATTCTTGGTGTCTTAGAGGAGAAATTCGTTCCTCAGACAGCCATGATAGCTGCCTAACAAACCATCTTTTGCTTCTTCTACCTGCAAACAACTCTGTCTGCTCTCTCTGTGGACGATTTCCACTGTTAATGTGATATATCAAGGAGACACCCCAAGGAGCCCCTGCTCAGGCATCTCATTGGTGATTTTCAGCTCCCTTCAAAAGCCAGGACAAAACCACATTTACTCTTCTCTCCTTTCTTTGTTTTCTCCTCCAAGTGACCTCCTTTCCTTCACCCTTCACCCCCAAAAGAGGCATAAGGGCGGTTATAAAGAGTCCAGCAAGCGAATACAGAACTGGCCGGAGTACCGACAGTAATCACAAAGTTCCAAGGTCTCTGTTGTTTCCTAATGATTTCTGTCGAGCTAACACGAAAGGCCAGCTTCCAAGCAGAAAAAGCCACATGTACTATTTATCCTTTTCAATTAGAAAAGCAAGAAGACATTTTACTCCAACGTTTGCTGCTTATTTCGTTCCCCACCTAGAAACTGTGCTTTTATTTTCTTCCTGGATTCTTCATTTCTCCACCTCATTTGTTTCTGCTGCCTGAGCAGAAGCGGGGCTCTGATTATGCCTGGGCTCATTTCAGGGCTTCACAGCTTCCCTTTTCCCCAAACCTCCAGGGGAGGTCAGGAATGAAATGGTGCTTCCTCCTGCAATTCCATCTGCCTGTTCCACGGGACCTGTGGTGAGCTTTTCTTTCCCAGCCTCGCACTCACGCTACCTGCTTTCTCTTGCTGGCCTACCCATGGGCTGAAATGCGCCTTCCAGGCCAGGAAGACTGGGGCAGGTGAAATTAACATGAAGGAACAGATGCTTTAACTGTGGGGGTGTTTATAAATAAAGTTCAGAGGACAAATAGCTTGCTGGAGGCAAGGGAGATCATTTTTTAACACAAGTGGCTATGGCTACATTACAGTTTCCTCAGAAGCAAGCCCACCCACCAGGACCAGTGGTGGAAATTAGCAAATACCAAGAATGCAGAGATGTTAGGCACACGCAAATCCTCCATATGCAAGCAGAGAAAACACGTTTTGGACATGTCTAAGCACAAACAGGCCCCTCTAGTTCATGCTCTGACACATCAACTATATGATGAAGGAGGATGCAGGTAGCTTTAGACACTGCTTCTAGAATCCCAGACTGACGACAAGGCCATAATGGCAGCTGGATGGCAGAAAGTTCCACAGCTCTCATCAGAGATTCTATTTACTTAGCTTCAGAGGAGGCGAGAAGAGGAGAAAGATTTGCATAAGCCAACGTTATCGAAGAGAAGAGGTTTTAACCTGGGCTCCACGGAGGGATTGAGTATACAATTCAGAGGTCTGTGAAGTTAGTTGGGAAAAGATTGGCATTTTTATTCTCATTAATTTCCAACTACCATTTAGCATTTTCTTTGTGTATGAATGTAGGAAACAGATCACTGTGTCTTTGTCTACAGATTCTTGTATTGGTGTTTGGATATCTGGGTGTATCATTTATACTCATGTCTCCTTTAAAATTACAGCAGTTATCAGATCTGTTACTAGATGTTAGTATGGAACATATTCATAATGGCCATAAATTACTGGATCACAAATGTATTTACTAATATTTTGATCGTTATATTTTAATATAATTGGCTCCCTTTTTAGCTCTCTGTACTTTTGATGCGTTTTAAAAACACTCGTTTGAAAAAGAATCCATTGGTTTTAACAGACTGCCAATGGGATCCATAGCATGTGTGCACACTCACACACACACACACACACACACACATAAAAATATATGAAGTGCTCTTGTCTTTGGCCATCTATGTCAAGAGTCTGTATATTTTATATAACTGCTACAACCTCACAGGCAGATTTATCATAAATCCCATTTTATGAATGAGGAAAGCAAGGCTAGAAGCAAAATTTGTCTGATTTCAAAGGCTATGGTCTTATCTTGCTCTCTCTCTCTATCTCTCTGTCACATGCACAAACACACACAAATACAAATAACTTTTTATGACTCCCAAACATCCAGTCAAAAATTCAATTAGCACCAATACTATTGGCCATCAAACTAAATTAACTAGTGATCTGTCTCTACAATCCACAAGAACTGGTTGAAACAATGAAAAAAAATCAATCTAACAGATGTTTTTTCTAATTGCATTCATAATTTGATGGGCCCCTTCCCCCTCTTTAAAGTGGCTGAGTCCACCAAGAGTTGCCTGCTATGAAACACGAGTTAAATGAGCCTGACCCTTGGTTGTATAAGGGCTTGGATGCCCTCATCACCCTGCTGGGGGTCTGACATCAGGAGCAGGCCTCTACATCCCCTCCCCTCTGCACCATGGACACCTATCTTGTTCTGCCCCATCTAATGGCGTTAGGACTAAATTATTCAGGAAGAGAAAGGAAAGGAAGGAAAGGGAAAACCTATAATCACATTTTGCCCTGGTTGCTGGGGAGAACTGCAGAGTAGTCTTTACATGTATGGAATTAACATTAAATATTTGAGGAACAATATGAAACAAATAATTCCTCAAATAATAGATTAATTCATGACAGCACAAATGAGTGCCACAGAAGAGGAATTCAGGGCATTATATAACAGAGGTCCTCACCTAGTCTGGGGCATAAGAAAAGATTTCTCTGAGGAAACAGTGTTTGTGAACTCATCTTTTATAATATTTATGGTTTTAATATCCTGCCGGCATGTAGCCATTCTTTCATTATAATATGAAATACAAGTTGGGCCTCATCTCTATAATCTCCTCTCAAGTAGAAGAGTGGTTTTCCCACTGTTTCTAGTTGAGATTCTGCCATTAGGTAGCATGAGCTAGTGGCAAAAGTGTCTGTCACAAGTGGTTAGTGCACAGCCCCAGTTTTAGATGCCCCTGGCCTGTGTCACCACAACTGAACTGAATGAGATTGAAAAGCGTATCCCACCTGATGTAGCCCACCCTCACTGCTGCAGCTTGCTGCGGGGATGGGGGAAACACCAGCTTCGGGCCTCATGTGGCATTCAGATAGCCTCCTGCGAATCTGATCAATCAAACTTTACAGTCTAGTGTCCCATTTGTGCATGCTGTACAGCATAAATCCACTTTCTTTTCAACTAGAGGCATAATAGTCACAGTTATGATGAGAGATGATCATGGTGAGAGGCAGATGGGAGCCCTGTCCAACCCAGGAAGGGAAATCTCCTTTTCCTGGGAGACAAAGATTCACTCCGTGGAGGTTTAAAATTCCTACTTGAGAGCAAAATTACAGTGCATTCAAGAAGTACTCCTCTGGATAAATTATTTAGTGATATTTTTTAATCCTTTTTTCCCTCTTGCCTTCTTTTAACATCACTGATAATGGGCACTAAGCACCTTGGGAAAGGGAAAAGAAAGAGGAACAAAGCCATTATTGTTAACCAAAATCAAAAATAATAAATTGAGCTTTGTATGGTATTTCCAATACATAAGTACAAAAACTCTTTATGCATGGAATGAAATCTTTTACTCACCTTTAGATTTTTTTCTCAAGGCATCTAGACATACATATCTCATGATTTGGGAGAAAAACTATATAGGGTGTTCCTGCACTCTATTATAAATTGCACATGAACTTTATGGACACCCTGTGTAATGCCATCATGTAAGAAATGTCCTTATTCTGAGAAATTCTGATTCTTTCACCTTTATTTATTGTCTCATTAAGTACATTCCAGGGGTCATCTTTATTCTCTAGAGGAAATATTATTTAATGGTCATTTTTAAAACCAATTTTTGACTATACCACATCCAACTCATATTAATAATTAAAAGAACTTTACATCCACAATTCTCTTCATGACACTTTGAAATTTACCTGCTATTGTTTTCTTAGCACAAAGAAAATAGGATTTCTTGTTTAGATTAACAGAGTTTTATTTAATAACTATTAAAGTAGAAATACAAAATCAGAATCCACCATCTTCTATCTTTTCTATAGCCTTCTAAATTATACAACATGAAAATCTCCTAGGAATAAAATAAAATTGTACCTCTTTTCAAGAAATAAAATTTACTTAACATATCATTAGGTCTTGTGATTGCCACTTATAAGAAATCATTTGATTGAACTTAATCTAACTAAATTATTCTGATTCTTAATGGTGAACTCTTCCATATACTTATTTGAATCTTATCACTAAGGAAACTTATCAAAGACCACATTTTTTTGGTACTTTTATAGTGTATTCCTTCTTCTAAGCTTGTTTTGCTGGGACTTTCAGCTGAGACAGTGAAATAAACTGTTCTAATTGTACAGAATATGTCTTAGTCCATTTGGGCTGATATAACAAAACACCTTGCACAGTGGGTAATTTATAAACAACAAACAAGAATTTATTGCTCACAGCTCTGAGGCTAGAAAGTCCAAGATCAAGGTGCCAAAAAGACTAGGTGTCTGGTGAAGACCTATTCCTCCTACATGGTACCTTCTATGTGTCCTCATATGATGGAGGATAAATTGGCAGTCTCTTTCATAGGGGCATTAAATCCATTCATGAGGGTGCAGCCCTCATCTTGGGGGTCAGGTTTCAACATATGATTTCTCCAGGGGACACAAACATTTGGACTATAGCATTCCAACCCTGGTCCTCCCAAATTCTTGTCCTTCTCAAATATGCAAAATTCATTCACTCCATCCCAATAGTCCAAAAAGTCTTAACTCATTCCAGATTCAACTTTAAAGGCTAAGTCCAAGTTTCATCTAAATATCAACTCATTCTAAATGTGGTAGAGACTCAAGGTGTGATTGATCCTGAGACAAATTCTTCTCTCCTGTGAGCCTATAAAATCACACAAGTTATGTGCTTCCAAAATACAATGGTGGGACAGGTATGGGATAGGAGAGATATGGAAAAGGAGAGAGATATGAAAAATGAGAGAGATCTCTCCAAAATGGAGAGGGAGGAAAGGAGAAAGGAGTGACAGGTCCTCCTGTTAGAAATCTAACATCCAACAGGCTTAAGGCTGAAGAATGATTTTCTTCAACTTGACATTCTACCTTCTGGACTCGCTGAGGTCTAGGTTAGGTCCCCAAGGCTCCAGGGAGCCCTTTTCCCCATGGCTTTGGTGGGTATGACTCATGGTATAGTTCACACAGGATGGAGTCACATGTCTGTTGCTTTCCCAATGCTACTAGTGTTACACACTAGTGGCTTTATTATTCTGGAGTCTCAGGGGCAGACCCAACCCCATGGCTCCATAGCCATTGTCCTAGTGGAATTTCTCTGCAGTGGTCACACCCCTGCGCTAGTTCCTAATTCATCACTCATAAGTTCCATCTTCCATAAAACACTACAATATGAACACAATTCTGCCAAGTTCTTTCCCACTGTATAATAAGAATTGCCTTTCATCTAGTTTCTAATAACATGCTTAGTCATAGACCTGATCAGAATGGCACATTCTGGTCACAACCACTTGGGCAATCTCTAAAAAGACTAAGGCTTTATCTACATATCTTTTCTTTTTTTCTGAGCCCTCACTAGAGTCACCCTTAAGGCTCTTTTAATAGTAGTATGCCTCGAAACGCCTCCAGTCTCTACCCATTATCTGATTCCACATTTGTAGGCATTCGTTATAGCAATACCCCACTTCTTGATACCAATTTCCATGTTAGTCTGTTTGGCCCGCTATAACAAATGCATTATACTAGGTAATTATTAATATAAACAACCCAAATTTATTGATCACAGATCTGGAGGCTGGGAAATCCATGATCAAGGCACCAGCAGATTCAGTGTTGGGTGAGGGCCTGTTCCTCCTATGAAAGAAAGGCAAAAGGGGCCCTCAAGGGTCTCTTTTATAAGGGTATACTAATCCCAATAAGGGTATACTAATCCCATTCATGAGTGTGGGGCCCTCATGACCTAATCACCTCACAAAGGCCCCACCTCCTAATACCATCATCTTGCAGATTAGGTTTCAACATATGAATTTTGTGGGGGACACAAAATCTCAGACTCTACTATTATTATTATTATTATTTTTCATACTAATTCTGTACAACATTAGTCTTTCAGGAATTGTTGAAATGCCAATAAAAGGTGATTCCAAAGTCAAATAAGGGCAGGTACTGTAAACTGGATGTCCCAGAACAGCCCCTCAGCATGACAAATGCCCTGAGTATTTTATTGCAAAAAAAGTTATATAACTTCATTGGATTCAATATTTCCAAGGCTTCTTTTTATTTAACCATAGACCTTTCCTCTTCTCCATTGCACCCACATTTGTAGAACAAAGAACGCTCCTATTCTTCAGAACATGGATTGGGAAATTCCTATGGCAAGAAGTATCTGTGTCTATAAGCAAATAAACATATAGATTTGCAGAATATGTCTTGATTCATCCATGCTAATTTTTTATTTTATTTTTTTATTTTAGAATAGTGTGGTTATCTTTGCAAGGTGGACTTCATCCATATTAATATCTACCCATCAATTGCTAACTAGTTGTTTTCAAAGTAATTGAGCATTTGACTTAGCAGTTCCTTTGTTGCTCCTTTCAAAAAAATCAGCTTCTATAGATAGATACATTGACTATCCCTAAGTTAAATTAAAAATCCCCAATCAAGATCATTTTTGTGGCACTATCCATCCTTTATTTCAAAAAGCTTGCCTTTTGTTCCACTTCTGGTGTCTTACAGTTAACAAAAAATTTTTTTGGAGACAGAGTCTAACTCTATAGCCCTGGGTAGAGTGCCATAGCATCATAACTCACAGCAAGCTCAAACTCTTGGGCTCAAGAGATCCTCTTGCCTCAGCCTCCGGAGGAGCTGGGACTATAGGTGCCTGTCACAAAGCCCAGCTAATTTTTCTATTTTTAGTAGAGACAAGGTCTGACTCTTACTCAGGCTGGTCTCAAACCCCCGAGCTCAAGCAATCCAACTGCCTCAGCTGCCTAGAGTGCTAGGATTATAGGTATGAGCCACTGTACCCAGCCACAGTTAGCAATTTAAGACAGAATCTCAGGACTTGGAAAACGAGAGAGCCAGAGTATTTGAAATGAGAGAACTTTATATAACTCTAGTCTTACCCCATCAATTTGCAGATGAGAGAACGGAATGAAAGTTGAGATCTCATAACCATTTAATGTTGGTCAGCCCAAGAAATCAGACCCTTCCTCTTCACCCCTTAGGCTTTATGTTTCTCCTTTTGGTTGACCAATAAGCCAATTTTTCCTGTGCTGTTCTCAGTACTGTTGAAAGATTCATTCTCACAAAGAACACAGAGATGCTTAGACACACATATTCTATAGGTTGCCAGAGGTACCTCTAACGAAGCAAGCCCTTTTGATTTAGAGCAATGGTTCTCAACCTTCCTAATGCCGCAGCCCTTTAATACAGTTCCTGTGGGTCGCAACAGGTTGAGAACCACTGGTTTAGAGGGTATGATAGAAGAGGGACCAGCCCTCATAGGGAAATTTAACTTCCCAGTGTGAGGTCTTAGTGTCTCATATATGGACTAATTTCTTCACCAGGGTCTTGTAATTAATTCCAATTAAGAAAAACATTAAGTAACGCTTTCCAATTAGGCCCCAAACAGTTTTCGATCCATGGTAGATTGGGTATTTGTTCTTTGCTGGGGACATTAATATTATTAAACACTGATAACAGGCAGCGTTCTTTGCTCCATTCTGTAGCAGCTGCAGAATTGCTTTCTACAGAAAGGACCTAAATATACTGCTTTTCTTGGATTAAGCTTTTGTTTGGGGTGGCTATGGTGGTGGGAGGAGAGGCAGCTAATGGGAATTATGAGGAAGTGGTAAAACCTTGGATGTCTGTCTGTCCCTTTCTCTCTCCTTCCTCTTCCTGCTTTTGACCTAACCACATTTCCCTGGCAGGGCAATGCTCTCCAGAGTCAAATGCTACACCTGTGGCTAATTCTCAGGCAATACAAGGAAGACTGTGCCACATTAGAAGCAATTGGCTGTTTGCAGGAAGCAGGATGATCTGTAGTCACATCTCATTAGGGGAGCCTGGGCCCTGTGGTGCACAAGTAAAGCAAACGCTGCCAATGTAATTTGTTTTATATGCCTAATTCTCTTCCTTATAATTAACATCTGAAATTTGAAAACAAAACGAGAGAGCTCTTAACACGTCTGGGATCTGCAAAGCATTTTCAGTGCGCCTGGGATTTTAGAGCAGCACTCATTCTTACCTTGTCCTTTCTCACATCAAACAGCACAAGCTGCAGCCAGATATCGGTAGGTCACAGAGAGCCGGTGTAAACCCTAGAGGGCTGAGCTCTGGGGTACAATATGTATGGGGAGGAAGGAGAGGGCAGTGTGGGCAAAAGTCAGCATTACCTCCACCCTGTGCATGGGTCTAACTGCTCTCATCTTCACTGAGATGAAGTGGCCTTGCAGAGGTGACTCAGCAGTGGGTGAGTGTGGGCAGTCAGGCCCTGGCTGTGTACTGCACCAGGCAACCTTCGTAGTCTTTCCACCACGAGCTTCTGGTCTGACAGCCCAGAAACAGAGAAAAAATATGGAGTAATGGGTTTTTGGCCACCAATGATTCTGGCAGACAGACCATGGAACCAAGAGAAAATATTTTTATTTGTTTTTATTTTTTATTATTATAAATCATAGCTGTGTACATTAATATGATCATGGGGCACCATACACTTGGTTCATAGACCGTTTGACACATTTTCATCACACTGGTTAACATAGCCTTCCTGGCATTTTCCCAGTTATTTTGCTAAGA
>CAUYPK010133771.1:0-26592 GCA_963574355.1 Loris lydekkerianus | reverse complement strand
GCCCCACCCATTACCCTCCCTCCACCAAAACCTCCCCCCCTTCCCCTTCCTTGGCCCTTTCCCCATAGTCTTGTGCTATAGTTGGGTTATAGCCTTCATGTGAAAGCTATAATTTAGCTTCATAGTAGGGCTGAGTACACTGGATACTTTTTCTTCATTCCTGAGATACTTCGCTAATTGTGAAACCAATTTATAATCACTCACACTTGCATATGAAAAACAAAACACAACTTTAGCCTAGGATGAAGGAGGGAAGGGGAGGGAGAGGGAAGGGGATGAGGTGGGAGGGATAGCAGGGGACAGTAGGGGGACCACAACTATGGAGCACATTGCAAGTACAAGTTGGATCTATCATGTGTAGTAGAACACAAATGTTCTAATTGGGTAAATGAGGTGAAAGCTATGTTGATTAGTATGATGTGAGCAGTCCAATTTGTACAAATAATTAACACATTGAAAATGGCATAAATGTATTTATGATCTATGTACAAAAGACTTAATAAAGAATAAATAAAGCTGTGCATATGAAAATGTTGAAAAATCATGTGCAGATCTTTGTTTCAGATAAGTTTTGGTAATACAGAATATATTTTGTAGCAGATCTGATGGCAGATTAGAATGGTTGTACTATTTTTAAATGTAAGCAGATTTATAAAAAATTTAATATATTTCCTGAAAAGCTATGTGATTTACCATTATATTTATTATGCAAGCTTATGTCTACATTTTGCTCCCATACTAAGATCTAAGAAATTGCCTGAAAAATATTTTTACTTTTCTAGCAAGTAAACACAGCTGAGAATCATATACATGAGATAATAAAATGTCAGTCTCACTCAACCAATACTATTTGTAACAGCAAGAAAATAATACAGTTCAGAGGATCTACGCATGCAGAAGCCTTTGCCTCAAAATGGCTCAAATAATTGAACTCTCTCTCTCTCTTTTTTTTTGCCCTGTTTAGCTTGCCTTTATTATCACAAACTAGTCCTTATTTAGTCTTATTTCCCAAAGTAAGTAAATACACACACATATGTATAGTATATATAATATATATTTGGGAAAATATATATATATTTTTGGAGAGAGAGAGTGTATTTCCCAAAGTAAAAATATAAAAATATGTATACACACACACAATTTTTTCTTTGGAATACAACAGTGAATTTGAGACAGCCCATGCAGTGCCATCACACCTGATTCCTATAATACAAAAGAGCAATATGCTACAATGTACTTTATGAACTATTCACTAGCAACTTCAGACATACTGATTTGATTTTATATTCTCTGAATCCTTTCCCTTCTTATCTTGGCCAAATGCCAGACTTTAGATGTAAGGTCAAGTTATATTTAATTAAGTGTAATATAATAATTATGTATAATATAATATAATGTAATATGACATTTCAATATAACAATTAAAAATACATTTTAACAACAAAACAAAAACTATACAAAAATCTTATAGTTAACATGATACTTCATGGTGAGAGATTCTTCCACTTTAGGATTGGGAACAAAGCTCTGATGTCCTCTCTCACTACTCACATTCAACATCCTACAGACATGATTATGTAGAAAATCCCAAAGAATCTCTCCTACCCATTCCCTGAGGAAAAAAATATAAACCTAAAACTAATATGGCAAAATGGCAAGGTCCTGAAATACAAGGTCAATGTTAAAATGTCAGTTGATATGTTATATACCAGCAATATAAATAATTGAAATTTAAAAAATAACAATAGCACTAAAATACAGCACTCAAAGTATATATTTGGAAACTACCAAAGACACATGAAAAAATTAAATGCAATATAAATAAACAGATCGGAAGACGCAAGATTGTTACAATGTCAATTCTTCCCAACTTGATCTATTACTCAAGGCAACCACAATAAAAACCCCTGCAAACTATTAGTAGATGTAGACAAACTAATTGAAAAATGTATGTGGAAAGACCAAACATCAAGAATTCTCAACATAACACAGAAGAAGAACATAATTGGAAGGCCACACTAGCTGATTTAAAGACAGTCTAAAGCTACAGAAATCACGACAGTGTGATGTTAATGAAGAGGTGGACGCAGAGCTGAGGAAATGGAGAAGGCCCAGGAATAGTCCCACAAGTACAGCCAGCTGATTTCTGACAAACAAAGTCAATCCATGCTGAAAGAACGATATGCTTAACAAATACTGCTGGGACAACTGGACTTGGATGCTATTTGTAAAAACAAATTAGGTGAACAATTTACATCTTACATTAAAATTAACATAAAATGAATCCTTGACTTAGAAGGATGTAAAATTCTAAAACTTGTAGATGAAAAGAAAGGAAAAAAAATCTATCTACATGACTTTGGGTGTGGTGATAAGATCTTAATACAACAGCAAACGTTTAAAAGTAAAAGAAAAAATTGACAAATTTGAATGTACTAAAATGAAAACTTCTGACATGTGAAAGATGGGCTTAAAAGAATGAAACCACAGACTGGAAGATACCTAGAAAATACACATCTGACAAAGGATTTACATGGAAAATGAAGAAAGAACTCTTCAACTCTGCAATGGAAAAACAAACAACCCAACTAAAAAGCTGGCAAAAATCCAAATATCTATCTTAGAAGGAAGGAAGGAAAGAAGAAGGAAGGAAGGAAGGGAGGGAGGAAGGGAGGGAGAGGGAGAGAGAGAGGGAGGGAAGAAGGGAGGGAGGAAAGGGGAGAGGGAGGGAGGGAGTGAGGGGGAGAGAGAGGGAAGGAGGGAGAGAGAGGGAGGGAGGGAGGGAGGAAGAAATATTCATAAGTTATAGATTACAGATAGATAGATAGAATAAGCAAATGAAAATATTCCCAGCATTATTTGTCACTAGGGCAATGAAAATTAAAACAAAATTTAAATACCATTATATAGAATAACTACATAGAAAAAGAATATACAAATTTTTGGTAAGAATATAGGTCAACTGGAATTCTCATTAATTGGTGGGGGGATTTCAAAATGGCACAGCCACTTTAAAGAGCAGTTTGGCAGTTTCTTACAAAGTGAAGCACAGTGTTACCATAAAATCGAGTAATCGCATGTTTTGATATATCTTCAACTGATCTGAAAACTTATGTTCACACACACACTTGCAAGCAAAATTTTATAGAAGATTTATTCATGTCTTGCCAAAAATTTGAAGCAACAAAGATGTCCTGTAATAAATGAACAGATAAACTATTATATATGATACAATGAAATATTATTTAATGATAAAAATGAATGAGGTTCCAAGTCATATCAAGACAGGGACAAATCTTAAGTATTTAGTTCTAGTTATAAGTTATAAGCTATAAGTTAACACAAACACTTTTACATGAAAGTTCATAACAGCAGTATTCATTATAGCCAAAGAGAAGGAAATAACCTAAACACTCAGGAATTAATGAATGGATAAGTAAAATGTGGGTATATCCATATGACAGAATGTTAGCCAGCAATATAAAGAAATGAAATATTGAAACATCTTGCAAGATGAATGAACCTTAAAAACCTTACATTAAACACCGTGGAATATTATACAGCCTTAAAAAATATGGAGACTTTACCTCTTTTATGTTTATATGAATGGAGCTGGAACATATTCTTCTTAGCAAAGTATCTTAAGAATGGAAGAAAAAGTATCCAATGTACTCAGCCCTACTATGAAACCAATTTATAAACAACCACACTTCCATGTGAAAACTATAACCCAACTCCAGCCCAAGATGAAGGGGAAAGTGGAGGGGGAGGGGAAGGAGGAGGAAGGGTGGAGGGAGGGTAATTGGTGGGAACACACCTACGGTGCATTTTACAAGGGTATATGTTAAATCTACTAAGTGTAGAATATAAATGTCTTAACACAATAACTAAGAAAATGTTGTGAAGGCTACGTTAACCAGTTTGATGAAAGTATTTCAAATTGTATATAAAATCAGCATATTGTACCTCATAATTGAATTAATGTACACAGCTATGATTTAATAAAGAAAAATCTTACATTAAGTAAAAAAAATCCATCATAAAGGACCTTATACTATTTCAGGATTCTATTACATTAAACATCAAGGGTAGGTAAATCTACGGAGGCAGAGTGGTTAAGTGGTTTCCTAAGGCTGCAGGGATCAGAATTTTGGGGGATAAGGGTCATGGCCAATGTGTATGAGGTTTCTTTTTGGGGAAATGAAAATATTCTAAAGTTGACATTGGTGATGTATGCACAACTCTATGAAAATGCTAAAAGCCATTGTCCAGTACACTTTAAATGAGTGAATTGAATGTGAACTATTTCTCAGCAGACAAACTTGTATGCAAAATTCTGTCATGCTAAATGCCCACCAACCAAAGAATGGATTAACAAGCTGTGGTATGTGTACACCATGGAATACTACTCAGCCTTTAAAAAAGATGAAGGCTTTACATCTTTTGTATTAACCTGGATGGAAGTGGAACACATTATTCTTAGTAAAGCATCACAAGAATGGAGAAGCAAGAATCCTATGTACTCAATTCTGATATGACGACAATTAATGACCTAGTACGCAGTGGGGTGGGGGGAAGAAGAGAAAAAAGAGAGGGAAGGAAGGAGGAGGGTGGGAGTCACAATGTGTGACACACCTTTTGGGAGCAAGACTCAATTATAAGAGGGACATTATGTAACAAATGCAATCAATGTAACCTGGTTCTTTGTATCCTCAATGAATCCTCAGCAATAAAAAAAGCATTCTGTCATGGCAAATGTGCCCAGTTATTATTTGCAAAGTGCTCTGGAAGACTTCCTGACATATAGTTAAATGTTATGCATAGAAATTTATACTCATAAAGCTAAAAAAAAAAAAAAAAGAAAAAATCACAATTGAGGAGTGTAAAGTCTTTCAAATTAGACATTAGGAACTTGAGTTAACATTGTTCATTTGACAAATAGGAAACTGATATTCAGGAAGTTGAAGTGATTTTCTTTATCCCACATCAGTAATTGAAACATGTTCAGGAGGGTGGTGCCTGCAGCTCAACAGAGTAGGGCGTCGGCCGCATATGCTGGAAATGGTGGGTTCAAACCCAGCCCAGGCCAAAAAGAAAAGAAAAAAAAAAGAAACATGTTCAGGAACTAGATTTTCATCTTCTTGATTTCTATTCCAGGGCTCTCTGCTCTATAGGATACGGGATGTTTTGGACTTTGGAGGGTTTTCTTTTTAATCTGCACTCATATTACCACTAGATTGATTTAGGAGGTAATTTATCAAGAAGATTTTATTTTCTGGCTTCATTGATTGGATTTCTTGGATATAGCTATATGTGGATTGGCAAACCCTAATTTCCATTTATAACTGTGAAAAAATGTGAGATAGAAATATTTGTTGAATTGTTTACCAGTCTTTTCAAGAATACAGGATTTATAATGGATGGTATGGAGATGATATTGTTTCAACTATCATTTTATGGATTTAAATTGTTTCATTTCTACACGTGGATGAATAGTAATTATAATCTGAATTTCAAGTAATGACCTATTAAAAGATTATTTTGACCGATCTTGCAAATTGTAACCTGCGTCTGAACTGATGTTTCATTCTTACTGCCTTCTGGAGACTGAAGTCGTAATGTCTGATGATAAAGGCCTTAGAAGGTAGAAGAAAATGAATGTGAAACCTCATCTTTTTTAAATGCAGTCTTTATTAAGCTTAAAAGAATCCATTTTGATAAAAAAGGATTGAAATTGCTGTAGCTATAAGCTATCAAATTGAGAAAGATTCTCCTTTTCTCTCTCTCTTTTTTTAAATTCACTTCATGGATTGCCTTAATTAGCTCTCAAATAAGACCTTGTGGTTTGTTTCCATAAATACTGCTATTAAATCTTATGTGTTCTACTCAACTCCTAAAGACTGCTGGGAATCATCGTGTTATAATAAATGCTATTCTTTCTCAACCACACAGCTGAAATCTAGACACAACAATAATTTGAAATAATATAAAGTTTAAGATTTATTAATGAATACTAAAGGCTCCTTGAATTAAAAAATGGAGCTGACAGCTACAGAAGTTATCTACTTGTTAACAAACAGGAATGTGTAGTCTTATGCTAGAAAGTAAGGACCCAGCACCTTCTGATGTCTCTGTTAAATTGTACATCTTCTCTTGGAGAGAAAATCCCAATGTTATAGTGCTTATATCACAAACCCCTTTGTCTATCAAAGACATTTCTACATTGTATCCTAAAATGTTTATAGGCTTTATATAATTAATTAATGATGTATCATTGGAGATCACTAAGGCTGATAATCCTAAGTTTAAATCCTTAAAAATTCATAAACCATGAACAATAAATTTGAATGGCAATGACCCATAGCAAATAAAATACTTCATAACTTTGATGTGTGGAAGCATTATTTTGCAGGAAAAGTGTGTGTGTTGACCTATCTGCTAAGCAGCTACATCGCCTGAGGAAAATTCCTTCACAAACATTATCATTATTTCCAAGAGAAGAACCAATATTTCTTCTAAAATTTTTTAAGATAAGGAAAGAACACTTACTAAGCTATAAGCAAGATCCAGGAATCCATAGTCTACAAAGGTGTACAAGTGCATTCAATTTTTTTTTTTTTTTTTTTTTTTTTTTTTGAGACAGAGTCACACTATGTTGCCCTTGGTAGAGTGCTGTGGAGTCACAGCTCACAGCAACCTCCAACTGTTGGACTTAAGCAATTCTTTTGCCTCAGCCTCTTGGGTTCTCACCATGTCACCGAAGCTGTTCTCTGATGTGGAACTCCAGGGCTTATGCTATTCTCCCACCTCAGCCTCTGAACTGGGCCTGCAGGTACTCACCACGGCAGTGGCACCTGGCTTGAAATCTTAACTGACAGCAGACTGAAAAGAGTGGGAAATTTGAAATTAAAGCAAAACAAAACAGTATTCAAATTCGGCTTGTGTGTTTTAATAGCTGATTGGCTTTGGAGTCCATTATAAAATATTTTTGAAACTGGCTTCCTTTGAGTAAAAATGATGCTCATACCTAAGCAGTATTTATCATGAATCTCTTAGACTTGGTGACAAATCTTCAAAGTAACATACTCTGTCAGCCTCTTGGATCATTCCTCTGTGGAACAGGCTAGTTTCCTATCCTCTGTCTTTCTGCCAAAGACTAAACTCCCACATATTCAGCTTAGATCTTGACCTTTCCTGCTCCAGAGATTTCATCTGCACTCATGGTTTCAAGATCTTTTTTAAACAGATGACAGCCTGCAATTCAACATTGAACTTCCACATCCCTCAGACACATCCTATGGGAAGATCATGTAAAAACACAGAGGTAAGGGGCACCAACCCCAACACAGTTGAAAATTCACATAAAACTTTAAGTCCCCATATACTTAATATCCTACTGTTAACCAGAAGCCCATAAATAACATAAGCAATGGATTAAAATACATTTTGCATGTTATATACAAAAACATATTGTATTCTTATAA
The DNA here is from genome assembly GCA_963574355.1 of Loris lydekkerianus. Lineage (NCBI taxonomy): Eukaryota > Metazoa > Chordata > Mammalia > Primates > Lorisidae > Loris > Loris lydekkerianus. The sequence continues at coordinate 19,108 of CAUYPK010133771.1, read as the reverse complement.
TAAAATCAGTTAGAGAAAAGAAAATGTTAACAAAATCATAAGGAAATTCTTAGTGGAAGGGTACAATCATATTTTCATCTTCTCCTTCTTCATCTTGAGTAGCTGAGAAGCAGGAAGGAAGAGGAGGGCTTGGTCTTGCTGTCTTGGGTGGCAGAGGCCCAAAAGGTAGAAGAGGTAGAAGGGAAGACAGGAGAGACAGCCACACTGAATGTAACTTTTATTGAAAAAAAAATCTATGTATAAGTGGACTCCTGTAGTTCAAGCCCATTTTTTAAAGATTAAAGATATAAAAGATTGAAACAATCAACTTCACACAAAGTACATGAAATCATCATAGTAGCAGCACCATTGTCTTCTCTTCCACCCTCACCTGTGTGGTGACCAATCTGTGCATTAACAGCCTTGGAATTTCAGATCCTTTTTGAATCCTTCATCTCAGACTTATCCTGGACTATGGAAGAAAAGTGATTTGTAATAAAAGAAAAAAAATTCATCCACATGCATTTCATAATTATGGATATTCACTGAACTTCTAATAAACAACATTGTACCATTTTGATAGGCTAACATTCTCACAAACTTAGACAAAAACAATGCATGTATCTACATTCCTCATTATGCTCAAAACATTGTAAAATAAATTTGAAATGACAGTAAATTATACTTACAGAAAATTTGATAACCCATACATTTGACATTTTTATCCCAGAATTAATCACAGGACACTTGAAATGTGATTCAATTGGTAATATTAAACAGACATAATCTTTCAAGAATATGCCCTTTAAAAGTCAAGGCTGACTCCTCATCCCAGAGTTTCATTTCAAATCTATAGGCTATTTAGCTTCCCTCATTTAAACTTCAAGTTCTTTTATCTTTATATTGATAATCAAATATTTAAATGATAAATTACTCCCTGTTTCAAAGGTTCCTGGTTTCTAATATTACAGGTATTCATATGTGTATTACACAGCATAGTTATTTGAAAATTCATCTTGATATCTTTTTATTTCAGATTAATGTGAGGGTACAAATGTTTAGGTTACATTGTTTTCATTTCTGAGGTAAAGTTCAAGTCGTAGTTGAGTCCTTCCCCCAGAGAGTGTGCTGAACACCCTCATATTGTTGGATGAGATCCTGCCAATCACCCTCCTTTCTCCCCTCTGTCTCCTTTCTTCTCCCTCTTCCTAGACTATACTTGTGTTTTTTCTTTCTTGTGGGCATGTAGTTGTTTATATATTAGTTTCATATTAGTATTGAGTACACTCCATACTTTTTTCCATTCTTGGGACACTTCACTAAGAAGAATGTGAAAGAAGCAGAGAAATTATATATTTGGCTTAAAATCTTATCTCACAGAATATTACATTCAGGAAACTCTTAGAAATTAGTGCATTTTATTTAATAAAATAACAATGTTTGACAAGAATCAGTAATGTAATAATATAGGTACTATGATGTTTTGTTGTGAGAGAATCTGTAGTTGGTTGAATAATGGCCACCTTAAAATATCAAGTCCCAATTCCTGAAATCCATGTTACTTGATTTGGAAAAAGTGTCTTGGAGATGTGATTAAAGTAAAATAGATGTGGTGAGGAGATTATCCTGGATTATCTGGCTGGACCATAAATGTGTTCCTTTCCCTCCACATCCATGCCAATGTCTGGAGTTTGGGACTTTGTGATGTGGGCTGATTTCACTAGTTAGTTGATATCTCAGAATGGTTTTGATTTGCCCTTCTCTGATGATTAGGAACAATGAGCATCATCTTGATATTTTAATTGTAATTGTTTACATCATCTTTAATATATAAAATTCAGTATTTTTCTGTATTAGTATCTGAGGGTTACTCAAACCATCAACTGGATGGTTTAACACAACGGAATTGTATTAGTATTAGCTCACAGTTCTGAAGGACAGAAATCCAGAATCGAGATGCCAGCAGGGCTACACTCCCTCTGCAGGTGCTAGAAGAGAATCTGCCCTTGGCCTCTTCAACCTTCTGGAGAGCATCTGTGTCCCTTAATTTGTGTTCACATCACTCTAATCTCTGATTTCCTAATGACACTGCCTCTTCTACTATTAACTCTGTTATCTGCCTTTGCCTCTCTTATGCAGATATTTATGATTGCATTTATGGTCCAGCCTGATAATCCAGGATAATCTCCTCAGCACATGATTTTTACTTCAATCACATCTCCAAAGACACTTTTTCCAAACCAAGTAACACTTATGCATTTCAGGAATTGGGACTTGATATTTTAGGGTGGCCGTTATTCAACCAACTACAAGTTCCCTCACAACAAAACATTACAGTACCTATATTGCATTACTGATTCTTGTCAAACATTGTTATTTTACTAAATAAAATGCACTAATTTCTAAGAGTTTCCTGAATGTAACAGTCTATGAGATAAGATTTTAAGCCAATATATAACTTCCCTGCTTCTTTATAACTCTGGTCTGTAATTCCCTACTTTTAATTTATTTGTTACATTTTCCCTGAATTTTGAAGTTTAGATAAATGGGAAGACTGTAGCTGTTTATAGACAACTATTTTAAAATTCACAGAAACTTTATGAACACTATGTATTTGTCCTGATTACCCTTTCTCCAAATTCCCCCCCATGGATGCTGGAGAATGCTCCTACCTCATTTTCAAACCTTCTTAGATCATTACAAGCAGTTTTCTATTTTTCTAGAAAATACCTCACACAAATGACCAAGTTTAACACAGATCAAACTGGATGAAGCAAATACTACAAAATTAAACATCTTTGATTAGGAAAAAGATTAGCAAAAATGTATTAGTGATCTCCTGATTTGAAGTAGTTCCTGACATGACAAAACACAACACAGAAAATTTGGCAAATTCCTTCAAGAATGAGATCTGACCTGTGATTTAATGATATTCGATGTTACGTAGTATTGTTCCTTCCCTAACCCTTTGTCCCTTATTTAGTTTAACACTCAGTTTCTGTCTCATTTCATACGTATTACTTTTTCCAATTTGGCAAGAAAGCAGAAGATGCATTATTAGATTAAGAGGACTCAATCACCTTAGCTATAGTTCCTGCTTCTGAAGAGTTTGCTCTTATGGAGATGATACAGTTGTCCACCTACAGTTATGGAGCAATCAGGAATAATTGATACAATAAATCTGAAAACAAAACACGAAAGTGTGGGCAGAAAATTCAGACTGAAGGCATTGGGGAAAACTCAATGGAAAACTTTCCATCTCTTTTACATAGGTTAAAATGCTTTTCACACTTCAGAATCAGCATCGAATGTATCACCTCCTTATGAAGCTTTCTCCAATGTCTGTATTTTGTTCCAACCTCCTCCAGGATTTTAAGATTCTTGTAATCTTATTTACATTCAGTCAAATTTGCTAGCACACTGCCGTGTTTGGAGAGGGATTAAATACATTAAATGCACACTGAGTGAATAAATCACTAAAGAACACCAGACACTTCTGCTTTTTCCCACAAAGGATTGAAAGTTGTCAAAATTACTCTCCCACTGTTAGAAAGTAGTAACCCAGAAAAAAAGTTATGAAAGGTAAGCGAATGATGTGAGTTCTTTCATTGTCCCTAGTTACTCCCTGAAGGAAGAAATCGTAAGAGAACATGGTGATCTTTGTTACTTGAGATCCTAGCAAGTGCCATTGCTCAGCGAGGCAAAGAAGATGGAATAAATGCATAAATCAGCGAACAAATATTTGGTAAATGAGAAAGATAATAAACTTGGAGAATCCAAGTGACTTGCCAAAGAAAGCACACTTTTATCAAGGTAAAATATTCTAAATACATTATTTCATCACTGTTTGAGGTATTAATCTTGCTAATTTCTATTTTGCAAACCATGAAAATAAAACTCAGCGAGCACATAATCTACTCAAATGTACAAAAATGGTAGAGAAGAGAACAGGTACTTGAATCCAGAACAGGTACTTAGGGAAGTTTGACCTTTTATTCCTCTTCATATATCTAATCTTTGAATGTTTGGAGCCAAATTCATCTTACTATTTGTGCATACAAAATGTCTTCAATTATTTTCATCACATTAAATTTTTGGATAGCCACATAAAAATTCTGATTTTTATTAGGCTTTTCATAAGTGAATATGAATAAGTGCCTATTACCTATTGACTCAAGAGAAGTCAATAAGCTGAAATGTTCGGCGGTGTATGTACAAGAGCTTGCTGAGATGTGACAATGTGAGAATAAGGCCTAATGGAAAGAATTGATTATAACTATTAGCGCCATCTGAGACAACTCTATTACCTAACTCCTAAAAATATCTACTAGAGGCTTGGTGCCTGTAGCACAGTGGTTATGGCGCCAGCCACATACACCAAGGGTGGTGGGTTCAAACTCAGCCCAGGCCAACTGCAACCAAAAAAATAGCCAGGCATTGTGGTGGGCACCTGTAGTCCCAGCTACTTGGGAGGCTGAGGCAAGAGAACTGCTTAAGCCCAAGAGGTGGAGGTTGCTGTGAGCTGTGATGCCACAGCACTCTACCAAGGGTGACATAGTAAGACTCTGTCTAAAAAAAAAAAAAAAAAAAAAAAATCTGCTATAATCTTTAGTTGCAGTAAGCATGAAAAGCAAACCTTCCAATTTGGAAGTAATGATTTTACTTCTTATGACAAGCAACAACTGTTTCATGGAGTTCATTTCTAGGTAATGTGGAGAAACTGAAGTATATGCAAAGAGTGTTTACACAAATGGTAAAGTATAAATACAGATTTCATATTAGGAATTACTGAAAAAAGAATTGGGATGTTTATCCGGATAAATGAAAAATCCAGAGAACATTAAATGTTAGTAGTTAATATGGTAGAACCTTCATAGTTGACCATCTCACTATATTGACCACTTCTTCAAGTTGGCCTAATGTTCATAGACCAGAAATGTACCACATGCATTCAATAGAAGACCGACCTCCATATATTGACCACCTATGTAAGTTGTATCCTGACCCACACAATATTAATTTACCCTCCATCACTTGACAAGTTGAGTCCATTCTGCACCAAAGAGTAGAAAGTATGGACTTTGCCCCTTAGTTGTATGATTATTTCTTTTGAATAAGTTATTTTTTCAAGTTTTATTACTATCATTTGTTTTGTTAGGCCTAATGCTTTGGAAGATTTTTTTCAATGTGAAGAACAGGTATGAATTGTTGGTACATCTTACAATTACTGAAACATTTTACAGTTCATTCAGACATGATGGGCAAAATGAAAGAAATCAAAGAACTGACATTGAAGGAAAAGGCTGATCTTCTACATTTTCTGGAAAGATGGTGGAACATTTTGATGTTAGTAAGACAACAGTTAGCAACATTCAAAAATGTAAACATGAGTACTTGGGTAATTAGAGAGAAGGTGAGGAAAGCAGAGATCTTCAGAGCAAAAGAAAGACAATTTCCCTTGATGAAGTCAATGAAGGCGCATTAAGCTAGTTGAAACAAATGAGGACAGTTAATGCCCAAATCTTCGGACAGGGGCCTTGTCATGAATGGTGAAAAATGTAAGAGTGAAAAATCTTTTCATAGAACTTTCCACAGTTCTTCTATGCACAAGCTCAATCAGAGAGAAACTAAAGGCCTGGGTAAATCGGCAAAGCCACACCCATTGAAAAACCTGAAGCCCAAAGACCTCCCTGTCATTTGGAGATCAAACAAGTCCACATGGATGATAGTGCCCTATTTGAGGAGTGGGTAAGTGAGAAATGATGAAAAAGAAGAAACATTTTATTCTACTGACAGTAGACAACTGTCCTGGTCACCCACAAATGAATCACCTCACAATTGTGATACTGAAATTTCTACCTCCAAATATGGCCTCAAAAATACAGCCTTTTTAGCAAGGAATCATCAAAATACTTAAAATGTACTCCCAAGCTCAGCTCCTTCAGGGGGGCATTGCTAAAACACAAACCTGTGGTCCACTGTGGAAGCATCTTCACCAGCTGCTTCAGTTAACACTCTGGATGCTGTCCTGTGGATTGATTCTTCTTGGAATAAACTTCAGCCAGAAGCAATACAGAAATGTTTCAAGAGAGGAGAATTTGCCAGAAGGCAAGAGCACAATGTTTTCTCCCTGTTGGACAGTCCATCTCCCATGGCAGAATTTGAAGGAGTAGATTTTACAGGTTTTGTTGCAATGGATGTTGAGGTGGAAACCTGTAATGAACCTGACGTAGAGCAAATTTTCCAAGTGCTAGTGACCAAAGTATAGACCAGCTTAATCATTCGTGAAGCAGCTGATGAAGTGAAAGAAGTGAGGATGACACAGAAATGGCAGAGACTCCAAAAGAAGAGGAAGTCAGGCCTTTGATAATGCAGTTGAAGTCATCTGTTATGAAAAAATGCTGACATATGCTGAGTGGTGCAGCCGACATTGAAGGTGCTTTCTCCACGACATTTGTAATGAGAATAAGATACAGACCAAGACTGACTGTTTTTTCTTTTTTTTTTTTTAATTAAGTTTTTATTTCTTTACACATAACTGAAAGTGATGTTACAGTACATAAGTTATTTACAACTGTGCAGTAATGTGTTGCAAAATAAATTATCTAGAAGGCAGCAAAAGTACATTGTGAATGTATATAAAACTGTACATCGTTTACGGATACACTTTTTATATGGTTTAATTATTCTTTATGAAAAAACAGTCAGTCTTAGAAAGACTAATAACTAAATAACTAATAACTAAAGACTAATAACTAAATAACTAATAACTAAACCACAAGAAAACAGTGTTTTGTCTGATGCTATCTGTGTGATTTTACTGTGTTTTGTTTATGTATGATTTCTTATGATATTCTGTAATAAAAGCTGTATAAGAAAGTGATGTACACGTGCATATCAGTACAGAAGGCCTAGTTCCTTCCATTGACTAGTTACTACAGTACCTTGGGTGATCAACGCACAGAAGTTCTACTGTATTTAAAAATGTGTCAAAGCAGAAACGGTGTCCACACTAATTCGAGATTCCTTAAGCCAGCCCAAAGCATCCAGACGTGCCCATGTGCCCACTGAGTAACAGATTTAAGCCACAGTCACGAACCTTTTTGAGGTTGCAACAGGTGTCTCTTCTGTGTCCAAATTTTTCTACTCCCAGCTCCATCTCCCATTGAGAAACAGCTTCTGTCTTTTGGACTTAATACTAACATTTGGATAACCAGAATTTTACTTTTATTTTTTCAGGTTATTATGAGGGTACATTCAATTAGGTTACATTGTTTGCATTTGTAATGAAAAAGCAAGCACTCTGTATACTTAGTATTAATATGAAAATAGTAAATCAATAACTACAGTATTAATATGAAAAGAGTAAATCAACAACTACAGGCCCTCATGAGAGAAAAACAGAATTTTGCTGCTTCTTCCCCTTCAGTCCTTCATGTTAGAGTTCATCCCAGTAGGGTTCCTTCCTCTCTGGAAACTCCCTGGTAAGATATGAGCCAGCATCATAAATGGGATTATTGTGACAGTACTTTATGGTAGACTGATTTAGATAGCCTAAGAAGCCCATAATTAGCCTAAGGTTATATCATTCTATAGTTAGCATTCCCTGAATTTTAATAAACACAGTTTTCAAATTCTTAAATGATAACAGTTATTGATTACTTGAAAACTCCATGCTTTACATATGTACACAACGTAGTGATTTTTGTAATGTTTATAAATGAAGATTTCAATTAATCTGTTTGTAAATTAAATTAAATTTAGTTTTTCCAACATAGTGCCTCTACTTATAAAGTGAGCATCCTTTTCAAATAAATGTCTAGAATGTGTCTGTCTCACACTGAGAAATATTTTACTTTATTTGGTCTCTCCTCATCCTCTTTTTCCTCTTTTGTTTCTTTTTCTTTTTTATACCTTTATTTATTTGTTTCTGGCATGCATTATGTGTTTCCAATTTTATTCTTAATTTTAGAAAAAAAATTATTAATGAATCCATTATGTCATCTTTGCATAAATGACTGGAACTTTCAATGCATGTTAAAAAAAAATCACACACATTTTTCATTGCCTCTTTGTAGTGCAAAATTTTCTGTAGTGTTATGAAACTCAGACAAGATTTTGAAAGTTTATTGAGAATTTTGCCCCCACTAATTTAACACAGTAAACAAGTTGGCATATTTTGATGACTTTTTAACAATACTGTGGGAGCTTCTACATTTTTCAGAAATATAGCTCCGAAATTTTTACTTATTATATATATATATATATATATATATTTTTTTTTTTTTTTTGCAGTTTTTGGCCAGGGCTGGGTTTGAACCCGCCACCTCCGGCATATAGGGCTGGTGCTCTACTCCTTTGAGCCACAGGCACCGCCCACTTATATTATCTTTTACAACATTTCCAGGACTTCTTGATCTGGTTGGATTGACATCATTACATTTGATGAAAAATAAATAACTTTTAAATTCTTCACAACCAAAAAGAAAGAAAGTACTATCTAAAAATGATTTTTTTATACAAATTATTCTTTTCTTCAAGTATTTCACATAATGTGTACATCCATAAATATCAGGGTTTGGTCACTATCATCAAAAGACATTAGTTGTTTCTCACAGTGTTTCAGATGAGTGCAGTTATAAAGTCGGGTGCCCACAATTACCAACCATAGAGGTATGTGTTTGTATATTTCCATTTTTGACCTATTTCTGTACAAATATATTTCATCTACTCATAACTGTTATAATTGTGCAACTGTCCTTAGCATACCTGAGTACTTACGCTTGTAAAAACAAGTATGTTATTATCACTTATTTTAATGTGTAAAGTGATTTGTGACATATTATGTCATGGTTTTATGTTTCTTTTAATTAATTATTTACTTATATATCTCAGTAGATTGGGGTGGTACAGTTTTTTGTTATGTGTATGAAGTGTATAATCTGGGCTTTCAGTATACACATCAGCCAAATAGTGTACATTGTACCTAGTAGGAATTTTTCATATGTTACCCCCCTCGTGCCCTGCTTTGCGGAATCTCCAATGTCCCTGATGACACTCTGTGTGACCATGCATAGTCATAGCTTACCTCCCACTTATAAGTGAGAACATGATGTATTTGGTTTTCCATTCCTGAGTAAATTCACTTGAGATAATGGCCTCCACACCAACCCAAGTTGTTGCAAAAGACAGCATTATTTTTTTTTATGCTGACTAGTACTCCACATTATACCACATTTTCTTCATTCGCACATCAATTGATAGGCACTTAGGGTGATTCCATAGCTTTGTAATCAGGAATTGTGCTGCAGTATATGTATCGAGTGCAGACATCTTCATGATAGAACAACTTCTTTTTTTGAATCCAATAGTGGAATTGCTGGATTGAATGGTAGATTGTTATTAAATAAATCCCCTTTGGAAAAAAATCTAGTTTTTAAAATTGTTTATTGTATTTTTCAGAATCATATTTTTGGGATTTTTCATCCTTAAGGATTTTAGCATTCTGGATTACGATGTTCAGAATTGCGTCTTTCTGAGTTATGGTCAGCGCCCATCACCTTAAACATTTATTATGAAATGTAAATAAATCAGTGGACAGTTTTATTATCTGGTTGGTGCTCAGTAAATGGGTATTATGACCTTTTTTCCTAATGTGTAGACCACCCTTATTTTAACATAAAACATTGGCCTTTACAATCTTTGACTGGAAGTAAAGTTTGTTCATTGCCTGTGGGTCTATCAATGAGAGTTCCACATCATTCTTGTGTGTGCTTATAAGTTTTTTCTATAATGCATTATTTACATGTTTAGGTTTTTTTTTTTCTATAGTATATAGTAAGAATAGGAGAAAATTGTCAAGAAATCTTAAAATCCTACCTCCTTTTACATGATTTTCACACAAATTGCACTTTAAAAAATGTTTAAATTTTAGACAAAAACATTATCAAGAGAGTAAAAAATGAACCCACAGAAAGTGAGAAAATATTTAGAAATCACATATATGATAAGGGATTAATATCCAGAATATATGGTGAACTCCTAAAACTTCAAACAAAACAAAACAAAGCTGCCTGATTAAAAATGGGCAAGAGACTTAAATAGGCATTTCTTCAAAAAGGCCACACAAATTTTAAGTAAGCACGTGAAAAGATGCTCAACATAACTATCATTAGAGAAATGCAAATCAGAAGTACTAATGAGATACCACACCATACTCACCAGGACGGCTACTATTAAAAATGAAAACGGAAAATAACAAGAGTTGGAAAACATGTGGATGAATGGAAATGCTGCTGCAATGCTGGTAGGAACATCAAATGGTATGGCTTCTGTGGAAAACTGCATGACAGCTCCTCAAACAATTAATCATAGAATTACGGTATGATCCAGCAATTCCATTTCTGGGTACATCCCCAAAGATTTAAAGCATGATCTTTTCCCACTTATATGAGGTATGTCGACAACTCAAAATCATAGTGATAGATAGTAGAATGATACTTTACAAATAGAAATTTAAAGTTTAATGGGTACAGAGTTTCAGTTTTACAAGATGACACGTGCTCAAGAGATAAATGATGATGATGGTTATACAACATTATGAATATATTTAATATCACTGACTGTACACTTAAAAACAGTTAAGATAATAAATTCTGTTACGTGCATTTGACCACAATGAAATAACTGGAATAACACAAACAGCCAGTGTGCTGGATTTTGTTCGTGGCCATATTTGCCAATCCCAGACACTCAAGGGCCTAGTCCTTTGGTCATAAACGTCACTGCACTATAGGTACCCGTGGTTTCATTTCAGGGAGGTGACACACAGCACCACTTACTCCAGAGAGTAGTTTAGGTGGGAAACAGTTATTATCCAAACCCAGAGCTTCCTTCACACTACTGGAACAAAGATGACCTTGATTTCTAATAGCATAATCATAAGTAAGGTGCTGATTCATAATTTGCTCTTTTTCTAATCTAAGGTCTTTGACCCTTATTTTGTCTTTGGCATATACTCTAATGTAATTAAGCAAAGCGTCCCAAAGCAGTTTTGTATTTAAGCTTTATTTCATTTTTTTTTTTTTTAAAGAAATTTATTTCTTACAATTATGGAAGCTTGGGAGTTTAAAGTTGAGGGACCTCATCTGGTGAGGACCTTCTTACAAGTTGGGACTCTCTGAAGTGTCCTGAGGTGGCAGGGGACACATTGCAATGGCTGAGTATGTGTTGCTTTATTTTATTTTTTAAAACATACATTTGTAAAGTAAAAACAAAAGTTTGACTTCCTTTGAGCATAAAGAGTAGTGTTTAAGAAAAGACACATTAAAAGATTTGTAAGACGGAGGTTGGTTTGTCATGCAGCACCAATTTTATGATGTATCCGTTGTCCAGTGTTCATTAGAAATGGTACTTAATCTTTAAGACGTGAGTCATCTCACATCCGTAGCCTCCAGAAATGTGTCATAGAGGCACACAATATAGGAAGCCATTAGCTGAGGAACAGTAATTTTGAATTAATGTATATGTGCTGTTGACCTCTTCCACATTGCTCCCCACTGGCAGAGCCCTATCAGATTTCCGGTGCCCTCTACATCTGAAAAACATTTTCATACTGATATGCAATTTTTACAAAGCCCTCAGATGAGTCACATTTGTGTGATGTTTCAGGAATTACACTAAGCCCTCAGTACTCTCCTTGTCACTCAAGTTATCTCTCTTTTCCAACATACAACCAGAGCCTCTATCATTAGCTTGCTGGCTATATAATCCCCAAATACTTACCAATTTATCTTCAAAAAAGTCTGACTTAAACTCCAAGTGCTAAAGTTTTTGAATTCAGGATTGCCTTCCTGAGGGCAAGACTCCAGAATCATGGCCAGGACTCTTCATTGAACTAATATGTCAGCACTCCCTGCTATGTACTAGAGCGTCAGTTCTCAGCCTGTGGGTCACAACCCACAGGAACTGTATTAAAGGGCCTTGGCATTAGGGAGGTGAGAACCACTGTACTAGAGTCTTTCCAATTGCCAAATAGATCAATATCTAGGCCCTGATCTCAAACTACAATAGTTAATGTGTGAGTGGGGCAGTGGGAGGTGAAACAAACATGCAAAATAATTATAACAGTATAATTAACAACATCACAGCATAATACGGTGAGCCATGAATAAATGCTATGAAGTCACAGATAAGGAAATAATCAGGCTGACCTGGAACAGTACAGAGATATGCAGAGATCTGAGGCCTCAAAAAAGGGGAAATAGACCAAGCTCTGAAAAATCCAAAAAGAATTAAAGGAGAATGAGCATTGCAGAAGGAGGGAACAATATGTATGAGTGCTGAGAGATGAATCAGATAATGTTCTGGGTGATTAAACTAAGAATATAGCTGGAGAATAAATAAGAATTAAATCTGAAAGGTTAAGTATGCGTTCGAGTTGATAGGTCAATAACTAGATTAAAAGTAATGGGAGCTTTGGAGGATTGAGGTAGAGTGACAATCTCAGTTTGGTAATACATGTTGAATACTAAATAATATCCGGGTAAGTGTGTTGGATGTAGAACTTGACAGAGAGTTTTAGATTGGAGATTTATCTGAAGAGTCATTTGCATGTATAGGGTTATTGGAAACATAGTCTTGAGGGAAAACAAATGGATGATAGCTGACAGATGGATAGACAGACAGATGGAATAAAAAAAGGGAAAATAGGGCAAAATATAATCTTATAGGAACAGTGACAATAAAACAAGGAACGAAAACTAACAAAGTATGTTTGTAGAAAGTGGTCATAATTAATAAGACATCATGTAACATAAGGAGTGAAAAGATTATACACCATGAAGGTCATGACCTTACCAAGAAAGTGACATGAAATGAGAGGTATTAACAACAAAGAGTAATCTGTTGATAGAAGAATGTGAAGGAAGAAATCATAAACAGTAAAGTTTAGCTACTTTACTTCAAATTTCAAAATCAATTTAGTTCCTCACATTAACAGAACAATGAAGACAAAACATGACCATTTAAATAAATGCCAAAACATTATTTGACCAAGTTAAACATTCCAGGTAAAGCAAACAAAAAACTTGTAGCAAACTAGGAATAGAAAGGAATGTCCTGATAAAGGGCATCTATAAAATTAAAAAATGTTAGAGCATGCACGATACTTAATGGTGATGCTGAAAAGTTTTCTATTAAGTTTGGGAGTGAGGGAAGGCTGTCTTCTCTCAAACATCCTATTTTACATTGTACTGAAAGTTGTAGTCAATTCAATATGACCAGAAAAATAAAACCATACAGATTAGAAAATTAAAAATTAAAATCGCCTTTCTCCACAGAGAGCATGATTGTTTACATAAAAAACCCAAAAGGAGCTATAGAGACACAATCGCCAACCTAGCTAGACATCCAAGAGAAATAAAAACTTGTGCTCATACAAAACTTTTTACAATACTTACAGCAGCTTTATTTATAACTGAAAAAAACTGAAGTAGTCCAGATGCCTTTTACTAGTGAACGGAGAAATAAACTGTAATACTTCCAAGGCATTGGAAGGCAATGAAATAATGAAATGAAATAAACTGTTGACACGTGTGTATTACATGGAATGCATTACATTAAATGCATTTTGCTTGTCAAAGTGGTAAGATCAATTAAAACTTTACATATTACGTGACTCAATTCTGTACGACAGTGTCATAAAAAGCAAAATTATCCCAAGCAATCAATTGATTCCTGGGGTGGGAAGTGGAAGAAAGAAAGAGTTTACCTACAAAGGGACAGCACAGGAGGGTGATAGAATTGTCCTCTTGGACGTGCCGTAGTTGATATTCAACTCTACGCCCTAAAAAGATAGAACTGCATGCCATAGAAAGTGAATTATATGATATGCTAATTTAAAAAATCTACTAAAACCTGAAGAAACTGTATTACTAATGACCCACGTGATCAATACTTAAGGGGATATAGGAGAAGGAAACTGCTGTTTTGACTGGATACTATAAGGCTAAAGATAAAAGGGTAAATTGTTTTTTCTCAGAGATTGGAGTTAAGAATTCTGAAACTGTTTTAGTTGTATACCTGGGTTGAACAGATTAGTAAATGTGTCTGGGTAAATAATGAAAACCAGGTTTCTCACTATTAAAGGGAGAAGTTGAGTTAAGAAAAGGGGCAGGCTGAAATGAGCTTTGCAGCTTTGAATTATGGTCAGAGTTCTCAGGGTGGACTCATTTTAAAACACATATGCCAATAGATAGTTGCATACGTAAAGATAGTTGTGTGTGCATGCACGGGCGGGTACAGCTGCGTGTGTGTGTGTTAGTTTTCCTCACCAAGAGGGGATAGAAGCAGCTAGCAATGAGTATACCTGTATCTAGATCTTTGTTTCTAAACACTCGCTGAGAAGTGGCTGGTTCTAGTAGGGGAAGAAATAGGAGGTGAATTGCTAGAATGTAAGGAAGTGTTAAAAATAAAAGGAGAGGGCGGCACCTGTGGCTCAAAGGAGTAGGGCGCCGGCCCCATATGCTGGAGGTGGTGGGTTCAAACCCAGCCCCGGCCAAAAACTGCAAATAAATAAATAAAAGGAGAGACAGAGAGAGAGGGATGGGGAGAGAGACAGAGAGAAATAAGAAACAAAATCACCATTAGAACATCTCAGTAATAAAGGCTACAGGCAAGACCCACCAATGAGTACTAAAATCACATATGATGTTGAGTTACGTAGTTTAGTAATCATTGCAGGGCAACAAAGTTACTGTGATATTGTTGCACAAGGCAATAGGTAATTTTAAATAATTCAGGGAAAATGCAATTCAACATCTATTTAGGAAATGAATTCAGTATTACCCAAGTCTATAGGACAAATATTAGATTTAAAAGTTGAAAAGTTGCATGACTTAAATGGTTGACACGTTTCATGGTGATTTCATGTCAACTTTGATTTTACTAGTGCAGCTCCATAAAAATTAATTATTTTATTTCAAACTTGTTCAATCCATTCACAAGTAATTACTAAATATTATTAAACAAGGGAAATGATTCTAAAGTTTTCCAATTACCCACTCCCATGCCCACAATCTCTTCCCCTAAGCAGACGTCTCTTCCTATACTTTGTATTTGATGAACCATCATCATACCACCAAGTTGCTCAAGGCTGAAATTCAGGAAAAATCTTGATTCATTTTTTCCTAATTCAGTTCATTTGCTAAGTTCCTAAGTGATGTGGATTCTCATTAAACAAATCACCTATCTCTATTTCTGCTGCTGAAGCTTCAATTTAAGATTCATTGTTTCTTACTGGTTACAGAGACTACCTCATTACATATCTTCCTGGTTCCTGTTTCACTGTGTGCAACTGTCAAAGTCATCTTTCAAAGACACAGATCTGATTGTTTCCCGCACTAACTTGAAACCTTTCAGGGACTCACTGCTTCATGCAGGAAAGCTCCTTATGGGCTTCCCGATACAACTTATTGATACTTCCAGCCCCAGGGATTATTCCAGTCTTTTGATGGTCACAGTTTTCTGAAAAGGCCTCTGTATCTGTTCCTTCTCTCCAAGGAGACCTTCCACCTGTCTTCCCAATACCAGTGGCTGCCGATCTCCAACTTTATTTAGGTTTCTGTTTGGCTGTCAAGTGCTCCAGAGACCTCTCCTAGAACCTGACAGCCTGAAATTGGTGCTTCATCTACTAATTACTCATCACTGACTCTCACCACATCCCTTTTCACAGTATCTTATAACTGTGTGTTGATTTATCTGTTCTCCCTCCAGAATCTACAATCTTCTAAACCACAGCCAGCCCTATTTTACTATTGTTGTTAAGCTGATGAGGCTATAACAGTGCCTATGACTCAATATGCATTTGACAATTAATTATAAAATGAATTAAAAGACACAGAGCACTTTGTGACCTGTGATTTGTCACCACTCCAAACCCATTACCTTAGCTTGCAATACCAGAATGATTTAAAGAGCCATTCTTACCATACGTCTGTGATTGCAATTACCTTTTATAAGCAAGATTTTCTTATAGACCCCCAATTAAAATAGGTAGGCATGCTACATTTTCTTTTCTTACGTGGACTATTTTCTCACTGTTTTGTCTTTAAGGAACTTACTGTTGGACCCTAATCTGAGTGAAAAAATGAGTTAGCTTATTTGTACTAAAGAAAGAGCTTCTGAAACTACTACTTAAAATTGCCTTAAACACTGAACAACTTTTTCCTTTAGAAATAGGTTCTAGGGCTCTAGTTGAATTTTCTATTTTTGAAAGCTGAAAGGTTTAAGGAAGAGATTCAGTCTCATGGACAATATTAGCACACAGAGGCTGTACATGGAGCAAGTGCATTCTTCCAGGGAGCCCTAAAGCAGACTGCACGTGCCTCCTGTGCCTTTGGCTGCCCTGTCTTGTTCCACTCTGAGCAGGTGCCCACTGTCTTTGCACAGGTGCAGGCTGGCAGGCCCTGACTCCATGTCTGTGTGGCTTACATACTGCTTACCACCAGGCTCTTCCTTCTCAAAGCTTCTGCAGGACCCTGCTTGGCACCTGTGCTGTTCACACATGTGCAATCTGGAAGTGTGGGCATGCAGGGTGAACATTTACCCAACTGGAAAATGGAGGTGCTCAGTGCATAATTCTTCCCTCCTTTGCTCTGCCAACGGATAGTCCTACTCTATGTGGTGCCATAGTACTAAGCAATCAGTCACCTCAGAAGTGGCCAGTTTAGCAACACACCTTTGTATCAGTTTTATTCTTCCCCACCTCATCTCTCTCAGCCCTCACTTCTGCTTCCTGTGATTGCTATATTTTCCAAGAAAATAATGACACATAAGCCCTCTGCTTTATGATGTGCTTCTTAGGAATCTCAAGGTCAAAGACTGAAGAAATGTATCTTTGCATGTGTCTACTCTGTGAATTAATCCTGAATTAGATAAAATGCTAAGTCTCATCATGAACCTTTGGCAAGAGATTATTTCTGCTTTTGACACACATGATAGCCTCTAAATTTACTTTGTAACCCTAAGTCTGTAAGGGCCCAAAAGGAACAGACGATAACTTTACATCCCTATTCTTGCCATTCATTACTATAATAACATATGTAGCTCGGTTTCAAAGAGCTACGGCCCATACTTACTATCCTTTTTGATTTGATAATGCCTCCATATATGGCTCACATCTCTATAATTCTGCATTAATATGGCATTTTATTCGATATAAATGCAGTTAAATTTAACATTGTTGCTTTTCCTAATTTTTTGTTTGTTTCGTTTTGCGTTGTTTTAAGTGAGAGTCTTTCTATCGTCCTCGGTAGAGGGCTGTGGCATCACAGCTCACAGCAACCTCAAATTCCTGGGCCCATGCTATCCTCTTGCCTCAGCCCTCCAAGTAGCTAGAACTACAGGTGTCCACCACAAGGCCCAGCTATTTTTAGAGACAGGGTCTCACTCTAGTTCAGGCTGGTCTCAAACTCTTAAGCTTAGGCAATCTGCCCACCTCGGCCTCCCAGAGTGCTAGGATTACAGGTGTAAATCACAGCATGAGCCACAACAGCCTTTGCTATTGTTTTTAAGCAAAGATATTTTTACCAGCAATGGATGTTGATTGCAGGATGACAGCACAGAGATACACTGAGGGTGGGCAGTGAGGTACTACCATATACCACATCACAAGTGGCACGTAGGTGCTGTAACAAGGGACTCGCAGTGCTCCTGAAGGAGCAGAGAGGGCGTGGGCCTCATCACATGGAGTGATGAGAGAAAACACAGGGAGGGAACAGGGGAGCTAGGTTCTCCTGCATGTCACAATAAGATAATAGTCCATAAATGCACAGCAATGAGCCCTGTGATGTTGCCACTGAGCTGCTATCACTGACATTAACTCCCAAGGAGTCTAGGACAACAGGGGATAAAATGTTTCTTAAAGTCCACACATTTCCTTATATATATGTCTGCAACCTTTGCAGAGACCTAGTCTTCTATTAATATTTCTATTAACTATTTATTACACACACACAGAAGCTCCCCACACCACAATGTTTTTCCCTCATGGTAACCTGCAGTCCAAGGCAGAGGAACAACGTGGGCTGCAGTCCCCACTGTCAGTCTCAGAACCTCTGAACGACATGAGCTGTGCTTGGTGCAAAGCAGCAAGAGAAAGCAAAAACTTTCCCTTCTACTCAGTAAGGCTCACAGGAGATGTAAAGTAAATGTTAGTCATCTAATTTGGACTTTTTTTCCCTCCATAAATGAAAAACTGATATTTATTTGAAGATTAGAGCAATTGGCTTGATTTCAAAAGGGAAGACGGCAAGATTATTTGGATAACATAGCACACCTCAACTCTAATCCTTAACATTTAAAATGGCTTTAATTTGGAGGATAAATTGTTAGCATTCCCTCAATTATTTATTGCCATTTTCAAGTTTTTGTTTTTGTTTGTTTGTCTGTTTTTTTAATTTGGGACTTTAGAAAATATAACCAAAATAATATTCTACTTTTCTTATTCATAGCATGTGCATAATTCTTGGTGCACTTACTAAAATCTTTTCTTCATTCCTTTGTTTAATCGCCCTAGGTACTGGTTTGCCATGGCTAGTCTGAATATTCTACATGGAGTCAGTACTAGAAATAAAATCTCCTTTGCAATACTGTGTATTCTTTGCTAAGAGTAAAGATTCAGTGCGGATCGTGTGAGAGTATTTTTTTTTTTGGGGGGGGGGGGTCTGGGGCTGGGTTTGAACCCACCACCTCCAGTATATGGGACCAGCATCCTACTCCTTTGAGCCACAGGCACTTCCTGAGAGTATTATTCTTAAACAGAAGATTGAGCAATGATAAGAAGCTTGTATATTATGGTACATTATATTATTTTGCACCAAATATCTCCTTTTTCAATTTGTGCAGTGACTTGTGTTAGCCAGTGATTTATGACAATGGATGTGTGTAATTTCTGGGAAATAATGTTAGGTGGTCCCTCATATCCCCTTTCACTGGGCCATGATTACTGCCAAGGCTCCAGATGGAGAATGCTTCATCGCCTTGGCTCCTACAGAGAAAATGATGCAGGGTAAAATAGAAACCAAACATAGTAGAGTATGATCAAGAAATAAACTTTTGTCTTCATCAA